>CAIGRT010019491.1:0-31932 GCA_903798405.1 Fraxinus platypoda | reverse complement strand
TATATTATATTACAATTAAATATTTAATTTAATATAATAATTGTGAAATATAATTAATTAATAAATGAAAAACCTGATTTTTGCAATTCTAAATCTTGGGGCCTGATTTTTTGATTTTGGGATAGATAAAGTCTGAGTTGTGAATTTTCCCTTACCTTAAAAACCTACCATTAAAGATTAATTATCATAAATAAGGAAAATTAGTTTAAAATTCGATGATAATTAGATTTTAATAATTATAATTAATAAAAATTTAATCATAATTTATTCCACCCCAACCGTCCCAATCAATTTCATTTTCAAACTTTTTCATTCTTTTCCTTTTCCTTCTCCCTCTTTATAATTGACCACCTTCCCCCACTCCATTTCTAATGCCACATTTTTCGGCGCCGCGCGTGGCAGCAATTTCTAACACCTCTTTCTTCTCTCTCTTTTTCATCCCACGCCTTTTTAATGCCTCAATTTTTCGGCATCATTGCGCGCGACGATTCTTCAGCCGCAGTTGCTACAAGCAACGACGAGTGCTTCTCACAGCAGTTGCAGCTTCTCACTCTCTTCCTTCTCCACCCCACTCATCCACCCTCTTTCTAACCTTTCCATTTTTTACGCAGCAACGAACCACTGCTTGCAGCAACCAGTTTTTCTCGCAGCGAGCTGTCGTTGCTTCATGGGTGAACACTGGCATTTTGTTGAACGGGTTGAAATTGATTTGGTGGGTGATTGTTTGATCAAATCTATTGTTTGATGTGGTGGTGTAGGCGGTTGTTTGATCAGATGTGGTAGATTGTTGTTTCATCATATCCGTTGTTTAGCGAGTGTTTCGGGATAGTTGTTGGTGTTTTGCAAATTGTGCCGGTGATTTCCTGATTTATGGGGTGGTTATGTTGGTGGTAGTGGTGGTGTAGGCGGCGATGTTTCTGCTGGTGCATGTGGTCATGGTGAGGTGGTGCGCGTTTGGTTCTCGACATTATTGGGAGTGGTGGCGGTGACGGCAATCGGGTGTGACCATGTTTATCTTTATTGTGACTATCTATGACCAGATCTATATTAATTGTGATTATATGTGACTTGATTACGTACATTCACAAATTAGACTGATTTGATCACAAAAAGTCACACTGAAGAAAAAATTGATCATGGTTAGTCACTAATAACACAGGTTAGTGGATGTAATATTTATGGTCGTGGGTTTGAGTTGAAGGTGGTAGTGGTGGTGTATTGAAGGTGATGGTGGTGGTGATTGTGGTGCCGATCTGCGGTGTGTGCAGATCTATTTGGTGATCTTATGTGACCAGATATATGTTTATTGTAATTGGTTGTGACCAATTTTGTGTTAATTGTGATCGATTGTGACTTGGTCACATACCGTTACAGTGAAGATTGACTTGGTTACTGGCAGTCACACTGAAAACAAATTTAGTCATAATTAATCACAGATGACACATGTTAGTATTTGGTTACGACAGTCACAAATTAGACGGTCACAGATAATCACACTAAAAATAAATTTGGTCACAGTTAATCAGATATAACACATGTATGGTCATAAACAATAAATTTGATCACATAAAATACAATTCGTCTGTAGGTATGGTGTGGGGGTAAGGTAAGGGTATGTGGGGGCGGTTCTAGTGATGGGGTGTAATCTCAAAAAAAAAAAAAAAAAAAGTTTTCAATTTTTGAAATTTTTTTACAGGTGGGGTAGGGTGGGTGAAGGGTTGGAATACTAATAATTTGTTGGGGGTGGGGATAATTAATTCTAATTAATTATATATTATTAATTGGAATTAACACATGAATTTTGATATAATTTGACAATTTTGTTAGCTTTGAAATGTAATAGTTATAGTGTTGTAGTTATGTATTGTTCATTTAAGGCACTCAAAATTCATAACGGTTGGTAAGTTTTTGAATTATTTTTATCCGACTTTAATACCATAACTTAGTGCTTGTTTGGAAAAAAATTATACTGAGATTACAATAAAAGAAGGTAATTAATTTGATGAAATATTTGGATAAGGAGTGAGTCGTAATGACAAAATAACCGCCAACCTGCAAAATCAATTCAAAATCGCGAGTTTGAAGTTTTGATAATCAAACCATTTGGAAATGATTCGGTTCAGGTTTGGATAGTTTAAAATCATTTGAAATCAAACCGGAACATTCATCCATTTTTTCTAAAAAATCAAACCGATAAATTATTTATTAGATTAATTTATACTTCAACGATTTACTTACTAGTCGGCTTCTATTGGCTCTTTAGGAAAATAATGTTTATTTATGATAATATATATATATTTTTTTATCTAAAGATTAAAATTGCAAACTTGATTTTTAATAATTTATAATTGAACTTGTATCGATTTATAGGTTTAAGTTTATATTGAGACAAATATACTAGCATTGTAACGCTTATATTATGCCTTTATTTGAGATAATATATTTCATTTGTCACACATCATATTCAACAATACATTCGATAAATCCACAATATTATATATGCATCTATCCACCTCTCATTTTTATTTATTTTATAAATCAAATCGTTTATAAATTCTTCCCATATGCAAGCTAAATGGTTTCAATGTAAGTATTGTTAGTGAAATTTAGACCAATATATTTGATTATTTATTTACATTTGTTTGAAAGATGTTATTTTTTATCGCTAAAGCCATAATTTGAAATAAAATCAAATTGCGAAAAATGGTTTGATTTTGGTAAATGAAATAGTTTGGTTTGGTTTGATTTGTTTTGGAATTTTGTCAGATGGTTTTGCTTGAATATAATTCAAACTCTGCCCAAATCGAGACGTATTCACTTCTATCACTGGGTAATAGTTATACATTAATCCGTGTTTAAAATTAACGTTTGATTTCGACTTTAAATTATAATGTGATTATAATAAATCTCAATCAAGCTCTTAGGAGAATTTTTTTTGTCAAAATCTTTTATAATCTAATTAGAATATATATTGCGTAACGAATCAAACCGTTTGAACGATCGAACTGTCCTTCTCAATTGTGTTATATATATTCTTTACCAAATTTGAATTTCAATAAAGGACAAAATAGACTTTACAATAAAACGCTACAAATTGATTTGAAATTTTATTTCTTTGGTGTTAGTCAATGCCTACCACAATACACTAAAAAATAAAAGGGACCCACATCACTGGTGGGGAGAATTTATTTTTGCAAAAAATTCGAGACCAAACTTAGGCCAAAAGACTTCAATTGAAATTTGAATGCAAAAGTAGTTGAAATGAAGTAGGAATTCTTTCCCTCGGTGGAGAGAATCGATTACGTGTTCGGTAGACTATTTCAAGCACTGAACAATGTTCAAAATTCGTGCATGCCAATATTAGTTCAACACGAAGTATCAGATGCTCAAATCCTCGCGACAATTGGAAGGTAACATTTATGTTGGAAGACAGATATACTGTGGAGGCAAATTTATGGTGTGTTTTGTTGTCCCTTCGAGGGTTCTATTTGCACGTCATAAAGCGAGGTCCATAGGGAGGAGAACTGCATCTCGAATGTTCGATCGAAGTGTGTATAAACTGTAAGTGCATCTAAATTTACCCGAAAGGTGAATCAGGGGGCATGTTGTCATTCCTCAGGATTAGTCGAGCAAAACTCAGACACCTAAGTCACCAAAAAAAATAATAATAAGTTCAACGGATAATCACTTTGCATGCCAATACAATAATAATCCACCCCATGTTTGATAATCATTATTTCAAAAAAAAAATTAAACTTAATACTAATTTTTAACGACATTTTTACACAATAAAATATTTCGCACGTAAATTTAAAATTTTTCTTTACTTTTTAATTACACATTCTCTAAAAAATCACTATTCAAAACTTTATTTTCTCAAAATATTGACTATCAAACGGAGGCTCAATATTATTTTCTTTATTGCAATGTACGAACAATCCTTGAAAATAATTTACGTCCCTTCATGGAAACTAACGTTTACTGCTAACTGACATTATCCATGTCTTCCTTGACAATTGAACCCACTTGCACTCCCTTTCAGGGGCGGCATAATACACCATGTCGACGTTAAAAAACGACTAGGTTGATTTGATCAACTTAAGTGATAATTTGTAAAAAGTACATTATATTGAAATAGGTAAATTGTGCTGAAATAGTAAAAAAGAGAATATTTGCATTAAGTAGAGAGAATGAGAAATGTATACCACACATAAGTTGGGTTCGATTCTAGAGAGGGATCATTACAATTCCTTTTATAGACAAAAATGGGCAAATTGTCTTGCTTTACATCAAATCAGTCAAGTGTCGATCTTAATGCGTGTGCTGCCGACCTGATCTGACTGGATATTGAGGTCGGACTTCATACGCCGTAATGAGATTGAGGTAGGAAGTCATCATTGCATACTTATGATTGGCCTCAATTTTGGTGCATAATCATGATCGTCATTTGTCTTGAAAGCATTGGCTAGGAGGAGGATGGTGGTGTCAGCCTTGAAGTGAGTGAACTCCGAGAATAATGATATCACCATCAACACGCCACACCACCAAAATTGTTGTGGAAATTAACAACTCTCAATTTCCAATTCAAACTTGCTCCTCAACAATGGGTATAGGCTTTGCTAGTACCACCATTAAACCAAACCATGGGCATTGTAATACAAGTGGTAGATGGCAGTCCGTCACTGCAGCAGACAAGGGTCGTTTTTTATGTCTCGAAAAAGCCATTGTTGAAAATTGTTTATTAACATTAATGTGTGCAATCTCAACGTTCGATCTTATTTCATATATGTGCTGAAAAGTCGAATATGTAAAGTTTTGATATGTAGTCAATAATCAAGTACACAGTCTAAACATGTCATTAATAATGTTTTAATTATGATTTTGATAAGGAGTCGTATTAATTTCTCTATGAATTTTGTGTTGCAACCAATTAAGCATCTCATTCATCCGAAATTGATTTCGAGTAACTAAATTAAATACAATAATCTACTCGAAAAGTAGAACACGTTCGGTCTTCAAATTTTAATTACCAACTAACGATTTTCACTTAAATAATTAGGCAAAAATTGATAAAAAATAAAGCAATTTATAACATATTTATACTTCGCATTTTGTACTTATATATGTGTCCAAACGTCAACATCTTAAATTTAACAAATTATATAATAAAACATTTTGATTATAAAAGACAAAATGAATGTTTAGCCTATGTTTGGCCCCATTTTTTTTTATTTTTTTTTTCAAAGAATAATGCTATCAAGCACTGGTGCTAGAGCACTAATTTATGTGGCATTACGCGATATTTGAAATTAAAAGTGAAATTATGTAATTCATTTAATTGAACTTATAATTTAATGTCACTAATACTCCACTTAAATTGATGTTAAAAATCAGTGGTGCTAAATAACACTATTCTTTTTCAAAACTCATTTTTAACTACACATTCTTCTATAAAAAATTTTTATGCTTAAATCAAAAACTTTTCCTTATCTAACCACATATTTTTCGAAAATCACTATTCCAAAATACATTTAAACTGTGTATTGTTTTGAATAGTGAATTTTTAGAAAATATGTGGTTAAAAAGTAAAAAATATAAAATAAAATTGAGTTTACATATAAAATATTTTATTATGTGAATATGTGATTGAAAATGAATATATAGAAATTTTTTTTTTTGAAAGAATGAGAGACAAACACGAGTTTAATCTTACTTAGATTCAAATTTTTTCATATGTTAAATTCGACCTTAAGTCTCGCCAACATTTCTTGCCCCATACCCCACATGCATTAGACTTTGTAATGTGGAACTCTTTAAACAATGTCATACCAAACATTTATTTAACTTTTCAAACCAAATCCAACCAAATGCCAAAATCCAAAAGCAAAAGTGACAAAATAGTTGTAGGTGAGAAGGCCAATTTATTATATACATATTTTTTTTCCCCGAAAGTTTATTGATATGGACTACTAGTGAAATGAACCGAGCTATGAATGAACGTGTTATATTAAGCCTGGACCTTGAAAACATGGATGTTGTCTATTTAAGAGGATATTCTCATTGTAAATGTCACAAATCGAGTGCATAATGTCGCTACAACAGTTAAAATTTTTATCATGCTAAATGATCATGATATTATTTGTTGGCATCCGACCTCCGAGGTTGATAAGTGCAGTTTGGTGTATGTGATAAGCCTGTGCTAATGTGAGTTCGGTATATGAGTTTAGCTCGAACTATGTAGTCTATCTAGGCCGAAGAGAACATAATGATTGGAGATTTCTTACACATTGTACTTACAATCAATTAGTAAGTGGCATATGAACAATCTTACATCAGCCCCTGCCAAGTCTACCAATAATATGCTTTAGCTTCCTTCACTAAGTAATTCATTAATTGGTGGGGACCACCTGTAAGATTAAACACATGATGACCTGAGAAGCCGAGCTCGTAAACCAATCCAAACATGCTAGTAATGTACCTTCTCAGTTCAGTACTGTAGCTGATAAGATGGGAAATGAAGGATACATGCAGATTTCTCCCTATAAGAGGAAGGAGGGGAAGAAAAGGAAACGACAACAACACTTCCACTGAAAAATGCTCTTACATTTTATATTTCAAATATCTCCTTTAAAGAGAGAAGGGATTATTGATATATGATTCTAGTGACACATGACTTACAATCAATGAAACTCTTGTTTACAATCTAAGTTGACTTGAATTTTGTTCATACAATTTACAACGTCAACATTATTAAAGCGTAAAGAAAAGAACCGCGCCAGCTCACTTGGATGGATATACTTAACAACCTTGTTTGACATTAAATTTCATAATTTGGGCCAACGAGTTGTTCAAAGCCATGAAAGTTTTTTAAGTGCTTAAGAAATCATATTAAGCATGCACAGACCTGAAAACATGAATCATATCGACTCAATGAAACCCACGTAACACCCCTAGTTAACATATCAAATTTCATGATGGATTAAGAGAAAATCTTTTGTTTTACAACGAAGAAAAATATAAAACTCACTCAATCTCCTTCGAGATAGAATTGACGACACAATGAACCTAGTTAGTTAGTGCTAAACATTTTACACTTTTCCCCTGAAAGAAGACTCTAAAATTAAATTATTTGTTTGTGCATTTGAAAGGGAATGATTGTGGTCTCCTTCATAAGTAACAATGAGCATGGTTGGTTCATCCAAAGCCCTCTCCACATGTTTACGTGCCGGGCACCCATTTACACTGCTACACTTATAGTAACTCCTGTTGCACGTACCATAATATATATAAATCACCAATATTAGATTATTTTTTCAATATATAAGCAATAAAATTTTAAGTTTTTACTATTACATAATTAATGTCATATGTTATGAGTTCAAATATTACATCTCTCATGGAAAATTGACACTCAAGTATTCCATTTTATATGTCAACGAATTTATGAGTATGAATATAACCAAAACTAAAGGTTAGTTCAACTATCGAGAAAAATTGAGTTACGTCCTATCTTTTTATTTCTTTAAATTCCTCATCATGCATTCTTCAAAACATTCGTATCGTGCTTGAAAGTTAATCAAAATAATTTTATATGAATTAAATTTTATCTTTATAATTTTTAAGCACGATCAAATATCTATGGACTGACCATTTACGAGTAGATTTGGATTAATACCTAGGATATGGAGATCCTTTGATGGGTTTCTGTCCGTACTTCCTCCATGAATAATTATCAGGTGGGATATCTGAAATCCTGGTCCCTATCGCCGGAACCCTAATCACAATCTTTACCTTTTGCTTCCTGTTAATTAATTTTCAAAATCCTATGCATGATACACAGTAAAAAGTAAAAACCAAAAGGGTAATTTATTTCTTTACCTTCTCTTGGAACAGTGGCACTGGCCGGAAGTTTCATTGCACTTGCCGGAAAGTACGTTTTCCGACAAAGTGCATTTCCTTTTCAAAGAAGACGAAGGAGGCTTTGCGGCAGAAGAAACCAGAGTAAACGAGTTTGCACCAGAAATCGCCGGCGAGTATGAGAAATTAACAGTCTTCTCCGAAGTTTGGTTCACAGCACCAATACTTGGAGGGACCTGATTGATTGGTTTTGGGCAGTAAATTTTATTATCAGGTTCTTCATTAATACAGTGTTCTAATTCTGTAACTCGATTAGATAGCAATGAAAAAGAAGTGGGCGGCGGTGATGGCGGTGGTGGAGCCACCGGAGCTCTTCTGAATCGAGCATGGCCAATTCTGGATCGACCCATAAGAGAAATCACTTTCTTGAATTTGTTCATGGACAAATCAGCCGCTGTTTTACACTCCATTTCCATAGTAGCAGCAGTTTCTTCGGATTCTGAAACAAAACTTCTGATTTTGCTCTAATTCTTCACGAGCTCCACTACCATCTAGAGTCCTGCATGGCATTGCCCGATCGTGTTAGTCCATATTCAGGAATTCTCTAACACGAATAAGTAAAGTAAACGCATACTAAAGACCAAAAAAAAAAATTAGGTGGAGATAAAGTATACAGTAGGTGACTGACTTTTCACTGTAAATCCAACATTTTTGCTTCGTCAAATTTAGGTGGGAATAAGATCAAAATGACAAAAGTCCGTTCTAGAGGTTTGTGCTAGAATATCAAAGTGCTTCGGTAATAGTGTAATGGAATTTTGGTCTGACCAGTTTGCGGGGTAGGGACGGAGGGTCCAGTTGAAAGGTGAATTGGTCTCTGGAACTCAGGTCCCTTGGTTAAAAATTAAAATTCAGATTTTAATTTAAATTAAAAGCAATAATTAATTTTAATCACATATTTTATAGAATTTATAACATTTCAACTACACATTTCATCAATTTTTTATTAACATCTATTAAAATATTAATTTTAATCCCCATCAAACAAGGACATAAGTAGTTCCAAAATATTGATCTGTACAGTGTAATAAATAATATGTATATTTTTTTTTAATATAGTTCAATAATTGTATTGAATATGTTATGAGAGAAATGGACGAGATATGGTCAAACTACCATCCCAACCACGTTTGATCAATTCATTAGGAGTTGTGTTGGTTTGGAGGATTAGTTGTTGCTTACTGTGTGGGATAGTTTGGCTTGAATTTCCTTGGCGGGCATAGGATCCCCATGAATTCAATTTTTCTTCTAATTATTTATTTTAACAAGTATGATATGATCGTAATATTAGGTTTGGGGATCGTACTTGATCTATTTATTTCTCAATTCTTTTCGTTTATATGATTCAGGGGTTGTTCGGAAGAATCCATATCCGATGTATTATTGAAATTTATCGTTGACTTTAACCTCAAAATTTTAACAAATTTTAAAGCTCTCCGAACAAGCATAGTTTATGTTCTTCATGTAGATTTGAAAAATCTAGAACCATTTTAAAATCTAATCTTGTTAAATGTAAATAATCGAAAATATAAAACTTGTTAAAGTAACTTATAAGTGGAATGGTTATTCTTGAAAAAGAATAAAGTTTTATTCTTACTTTTTTTTCTATCATTTCAACCATTGACCGTTTACTTTTTGTTTCTCGATTTTAAAACATCAATTATGAGGAATGTTGAAGACATCTCTTTTTTTCTGAAAGAAGTTTTATGAATTTTCGCTAGTACTTAACTTTCAATTTGTCTCTATCCATCAAATCAAATGTGAGTAACTTTATAAATATTTATATTGTGATTATAAGATTAAATTAAATGACATGTTCAATTTATTCTCACTGAGCTAAATAGTAAAGTTGAATAAATATAAACTCTCACAATGGAAAATGTGAGTCATTTTTAGTCAACTTGGATTTTCTTCAATTTTATTATGTGTTCGCTTATTTATATTATTCCAAAAATACCCATGAATGATATGCATTTTCGTAAGTGTATATTCTACACTTTTTTTAGGTAGTAGTTAAAAGTGGATATTTAAGTAATTTTAAGGAATTGTTGCTTAATCTCGTATGAATTTTGATTATTTAGATAAAATTCAATGTTGGACGAATTTTTTGAAAAAAAAAAGGAACAAAAATTGGGTAGAAAGGACGTGTTTTATGCATTATTAAAGATTGAGGACCAACTTGATTTGAAAGATGAAGGGTTTAAATTGCAATTATAAGGGACATAAGCAGGATGGAAAGCTGAATCGGACCAGATTGCAATTGGGCATAAGTTGTACCTTGCAACCACTGGACAATTGCCCAAGCGATCGCAACTAACCGTATTATGTGATTGCATGGTAAAAATACATAGAAAAGGTTTTGTTTCTTTTTCTACTTTGTCCATTTTTTTTATAAAGCAATTTGACCAAAGATTGAACCTTATTTGAGGTCGACATTCTTCATTCAAAAAGGTGGAGAAGAAGGTTACGAGATTAAAGGCATAAAATATCAAGAGATTGAAGAGTTAAAGTTTGGAATTGAAGATAAAAGCTAGGGATAATTCTAAATCAATTGAAGACTCGTTTAAGAATTCAAGGAGGCGAAATTGATTCCCTTTCTGAATACTCAACTTTTTTGATGTAATTTCATTATTAGCACGTTAGGCTAAACCTGTTAACTGTTGAGATGAAGATATAAATCTTTATTTACTGTTTTAACTCAAAAGATTATTTCTTTTAGGCTATGTTTAATTGCATGAAAAATGTCACATCCGATAAAAAAACGAATTTCATTTTAACCGTTTGATAGCAACGTGGAATTGGAAATCGAATTTCAAGGTACAACCACTTTAATTTGCATTTTCTTTGTTTTTATGGAAAACGAATTCCTATGGGTTTGATGTGTTTTTATTTTCCAACTAACATGGAATTGGAATTCATTTCCACATTTACCTATCATTATTTCGTTCTGTTACTCTATATTTTTTATGTGAACTTTAATGTATATGTTCAAAAGTATGACAAATAATAACTATGTATTAGATAAAGAAATTTAACATAATGAGCTTTAAGCGTTGGATATTACTTATAAATCAACATGAATCATCAACAAAGATTACTACAATAATCTTAAGGATCCAAACTATCTTTCTTTAAAATTTAAAAAAAAAAAAAAATATATATATATATATATCCAGAAAATATTATAATTAAAATTTATAAAAAATTGTAATATGTTTATCAAAAAATATATTTCATAATTGGTTAAAATTTGGCCTCTAATAAAGGAGTGGCTCTTTAGATAAGAATGCCAAACAGTAAATAATTATTAAGAATTATACAATTACATTAATTTGAGACTTGGAATTGGGGCTATAGAACAAAATTCATAATACAAAACCCCATCTTTCTCTAATCAATGGATCCATATAACTTTTGTCATTTAACTATATTTTTGTGACCATTATGTCATTGATAATTAATTCAAATTTCACTAGTGATTGCAAAGCTAGCAATAAACAAGATGTGTTAAAATAGCACGTCGGGTGATTTTATGGCATTAATGTAAGTGTGGTGTTAAATTGTTACAACATATTTTAATTCAATTAAAATCCTTAATCTTTATTCATTATAACCCTTATATTCCTAATTTTTTTTCTATGCATTATTATCATCAATATTTCATTAATTAGCACATATCATATCCAATGACGGTTATTGTTCAAAAGTTCATTAGAAAGACGCTTGTTTTCCGATCATATTTTTAGAAAAAAAGCCATAAATGCAAATCATACCATTTTATAAAAAAGAAGTATTCAAAGCACGCAAATATAATATTTTTGTTGTCGTAATAATATCGTCCCACTAGATAAGATTTTCGCGTGGATGCATACATATTGTAGACCTAAATTTGGCGATTCTTTTCACATCTTGAGTCAATCAACATGACAATTGACATTATTTTCCTGACTAATAATCTTAAAGAGAGATTTACTTTGAAATATAAATTAATTGATGGATTTAAATTTTCTAATCACTTTTGGCAGTTTTTATTTGGCTTTACTAATTGTTTTCACACAATATTTCTTTGACAAAATAGTCACACTTTGATATGGAGCGAGACTAAGAATCAACAAAAAAATAGATTTATGTTTATGTCAATGCGTACAAATGTACAAAACCTAATTATATGTTAATTTTTACAGCATTTAATACAAATCATGGATAAGAGATAAGAGTTCAAATTTAAAAAAATCACACCAATTAGTGTCTCAAGTGTCTAACATGAACTAGACCTTGATCTATGCCTAGTCAAGTCAATCTAGGTATGTTTTTGTCAGAGGCAGGTCTGACTCGAATATAAAGCCTCTTAAAGGATCGCCTAAGACCCGGTCGCGCTATGTGTACAAACTTCCTTGACAAATTTCCTTGACAAAGTGACGTGGCATGAATAAAAAAAAAAAAAAACTGAAAAATTAGAAAAGCCAACGTCCTTCTCTCTCTCTCTCCCCATTTCCCCCAAATTAGAGATCAAACCCTTCCTCCCAAAATCACCTGTAACTCCAGCGTCATCCCCACATCCGACAGCACCCGTAACTCCGACGTCATCCCCATCTCCAGCATTGTACATTATTCCCAGATCCGCATCGTTTTCAAACCCAAAGTGTGAGAGATGGTCGAATACTACAAAGTCAGTTAAGCTCGCACTTCTCTTCTCCAGTTCTGTGTTCAAGAGGCTGAGGAGTTTATTCCAATCCAAAATCAAAATCAAACAGTGCAACTACACAACAACGTGCTTTAACTACTTTGGTTAATTACTTTGGCATGTTAGCACTAATTTTTATGGGCTACTTCATTGGCAATAATTACATTCGTTATAATATTGTAATTACCATTAATTCCAAATGCAACCACTTAACATTCTACAGCTACTTAAAATGAACATTTCTACGCAATTAAATCCGGTTACTTACTTTGGTTAATTACTTTGGCTAATTAACAGTCTACAGTCTACAACCATTTCACGCTCAACCTTTGGTTAATTACTTTGGCATGTAAATCTGAATTGCAGAATGTCAATCTCCTATTTCGCGCTCGTTATAATATGCATTTTTAGATCCATAATTTACAATATTTTCACAGTTTAAAAGTTCGGATTTGGGGATCTGATGAAAGACAACCATCATTTCTATTTTCCTTTATTTTCTAAATCTGGGTTATCAGTTAGATTTATTCTATTGGTATATTTCTTAAGAGTCTACAACTTCTGATTTCACGCTCAACCCAATATTCAGTTCAACCCAAACTTCTATTGGTATATTTCTTAAGAATCTCCTATTTCACGCTCAACCCAAACTTCAGTTCAAAGTTACAACACATAGATATTCATACCGTCATTTGTAGTGACCCGGTTCTGGAGATGGCGTTCATAGCTGAAATGGGAAATCAAAGCTCTATCAATGTAGCTCAGTTTCTTCCACTCCAGCTGAAATCAAGAGCCCCTCTTTATAAATAAGGCACATTGATTTAGGGGAAATGGTGCCGGAGAGATGTGGATACAGTTTCAAGGAAAATGCTATTTTAATTGTCTTGCCAAAATGGGAAATGGAGACGGAGACGGAGACGGAGACGGAGAGAGAAAACAGATGCAGCTGCACAAAATGCCATTTTAATTCTCTCTCCCACCCATTTCATCATTTTGGCGCCCAAAGTTTTCAACATATCACAGCCGTCCACTTCCAAGCGATATTCACCGTACACATCACTTTGTAAATGACTTTTGTAAAGCTACTTGGTACAAGTAGCATTTTTGATGTTTTGATACGGAGACAACCTTGCCATACAGAAACGAAAACCTACAGGGTAGACACAACATGTGAGGCCCATTTTTTTAAATAATATTTAAATCATGTGGAACCCATATCCATGTGAGTCTCCTGTACAACCTCTAGCAATGGATTTATGTACATTCATCTTAATTGTTTGATACGGCCCAAAACTTTAAAAAATCCAAAACAAAACCTACGGGAACCTAACATTTAGAGAACGATAGTAGACAACATTTGAACCTTTTATTTTGGTTCATTAAGTTAGAATAATGCTATTTATCATTATGATGATAAATTATCGATGATGTGATAGTTTATGTTGAATAACGAGATTTGAAGATTCAATTTATATGAGATAGACGGAGGGACGGAGGGAGGGAGAGAGAGAGAGAAAAAAATATGAGAGATAATGACTTGTCGCATCACTTAATGATTTATTTTCATGATGATAAATAACATTACACAGTTAAGTTAGTGCATATTTGATATAGATTTTTTGAGAATATATTTTTTTAAAAATGATATTTTGGAGAAGATGTGGTTAAAAATTACGAAAAATTTATAGGTCAACGTGCAAAATTTATATTATTTTGGAAATTTATAGTTGAAAATGAGTTTGTGAAAAATATGTCCGAATAGGAGCTTAGTTTACCTATATAATATTTGTCATAAAATAAAATAATAAAAATGAAAAATAGAAATATTACCTTTAGAAAATAGTTTGTTTTTAGATAACAATTAAAAATACTATAATATTCAATTTTCTATTAGTAATATTTGAAATTTATGTATTTCGATAAACTTAAATTGCCAAGGAGATTTCGTCAATAAAATGAAGTATTTAACATATAAACTTTAATATTAGTAAAATTTCACTCAGACTAATACTTGTAATAAATAAATAAATTAAATAACTAATGAAGTATTAAAAATTTCATAGGAAGAGTATAAAGAATAAATTATTCTTCATCGGCTATCAAAGACATGAGTACCGTCGGTGATCATCGACAATATGATGGAGAATATTGTAAACGATAATCGCTGGCTGATATATGCTGGTAATAATTTGAAGAATGTTTTATGAAAGATTTTTGAATGATTGTTCTAAAATGTTCAGACTTATATAGAAACATATAACGAAATTGATCTTCGCCGTCCATTCTAATGAAGCCTAATTTATAGATCATCTGAGTTGAATGAACATATAATATTCTTCACTTACATGTTTTTTTTTTTTTTAAATCACCGACATATTGCTTTTTGTTAAATCACCGAAGTTGCTTGAACAAACTCTAATTAAAAATGTAAGGATATAGGCTTTTTTCCCATATTTTTTTGGATTATGCTAAATGTACTCTAAATGTACATAATCCTTTACACATCTCTCACACGGAGGAGGGCCCACACACAATAAAATATTCGTGGGCCCCCATCCATATGAGAGAGGTGTAAATGATTGTGTAAACCATGGAGTGTACGCATGTCACATCATTTCCCATTCGCTTCTTTCGTGTGGTACTAGAAAGCTCCAAGGTTTTATAATAGTGGGAATATGGGGAAAAAGGTAAATAGTTCAATTTAAAAAAGAAAAGACGTCTTCCATATAAAATTAAAATAAGATATCTCTATTTAATGGTGACTTCAATTTTGCCATTTTTCTAGAGCTCGAAAGTGGTTAGGGCATAAGAATGAAAGGGTTACGAAGAAATGTGGAAGAATTGTTGTTTTAATAAAGATAGAAATATTGATAAGTTGTATATGTGTGTGTGTAACATTTTTCATTTTTTATATGATCTTTAGAAAATTTAGGTGTTTTAATGAATTTGAGATTAAAAAATAAATCTCTATAATTTTGAAAGACTAAGGATAAAATAAATGATTTTATCTAATTGCACCTTAGTCTTGCCAAATTCAAATCTAAACTTCAATTACCCCGTATGGAATTTGGTAATCAACAGTCCATATTTGTCGATCACAAATTCAATTCACAAATCAATCTGTTCCACTGGTGTACCCAACATGATCGGAAAACAAAGGTTAATTAGATTGTACTCGATAGATAAAAAGTACTAGGACTGACATGGATACTTTTAAAAGTTACGAGATCAATATTAAAGATTTAGATAATAAAAAAAAAAGTATCAAAATCGTACAAAAAACCTTGAAGTATGAATCAAAGTGCAAAAAGAGAATTGGAGTAGAGGGGTCTCAGCTTGTAAACAACAACCACCCATTACAACAATCTAATCAAAATCTTGTCCACGGAAAGATGTACATAAGTGATTCTGGTAGTATTAAGTCAGTAATTTCATCTAACTTACATATTGATATTGATTTTCGTCAGTTACCATTCGATGATTTTGTCAGTAATCAAACACGTTACACTAATATGTGACACGTGACAATGAATTACGGTAGTTCCCATAGGATCATGACATATGATAATTTCCTTCAATTACGGTTGCGCATTCATGTTGATGTTGCATTTATCTGGATATTGCTTCTTGTATCCTCGAAAATGGACGCATTCACTCCGTAGATAGAAACATTTTGTAGTATGCCAGCCAAACTGAATTCCACTTTGTTGAAGGGTCTGCAAAAATGTAGTGTACATCCTTCAAATCCACTGCCCCAAAAACGACTAGCCACGTGGTCGGATATAATTTAGCTCAAAGAGATCTGGCCAACTAGATTCTAATCTCGAAAGAAAGTTTTAATCCCGCACAAGAAATACCATTTGTGCAAGGGCGGCCGACACAATAATACAATTGCCCAAAGTGATTGTTTGGGCAGAGGACATGAAGTGTGGAATTGCTAGGAATTCTTTGATAAGTATTATTTGGTGTGCTAGAAAAGGCCATTGTTGGACTTTGTGAAAATCTACTCCCGTAAAGCAAAAGTTAGAAATAATGAAATACAAAGAAGGAATAAATAAATATATGTCACCACTACTATATTGTGTGTCAAATGATGCTCAAGCAGAGAATTCCAAGAGTGGGTACGGAAGCGATTGTTTTGGCTATCAAAGCAAAGAAAACAAAGGCAAGTCCCTAAGTTGCTCATCAATGATCCAAAATTTACTTCACGATATATCAAAAGGGAGAATATATTATCAAAAATTTGAATAAAGAATAAATACTTCTTCTTCGATGATTAAAGTAGATGGATGAGACACAAGATATTGGCATTTGGGCAATGAAGTAATATTGTTCACTTGCTGACAAATGTGAGTCGTTGATCAATGATGATATCGTCGTTGGTAATTCCATCTGAATCACCAATATATATTGATTTCAATCAAAATCACCATAGTCATACTATTGGTGACCGTCGAATCGATGGCTTCTCATCGATGAGATGACTGATGCCGCGTCAATGATTTTCAATAACACCAGTAACGATATTATCCTCATAATCACTAACAAAGGAGTGTCGATGATCACCAACGTATCATTGTCAGTGTTTCCATCTAAATAACCAATAAATATTGATTCTAATTAAAATTATCAATAGTCATACTATCAGTGGTCACCAAAATTTCGCGTGTGAAGTACTTCATCCGTACAATTTGGACTCATACCAACATGAGAAGAGGTTAAATAAACAAATGAGAACAATGAAAGCTCTCTTATAAGAATAGGGAGCAATGTAGCATTGATCTACAACCTATTAGTCATGTAACATGTTGGCTCTATCAAAAACCCACATATCCTTTTCCTTAAGGAAAACTCGAAGTTTTCCGTGTCACTGTGAATTCAATTGAAATCAAAAGCAACCCAAATAGCCAAATTTATTTAAGATCAAAATTATTTATGAGCATTTTTACGATTTTGATTTTCCCTCAAAATCGACACACACTCTATTCCCAAAATTCCAAGATAAACCGAAGTTTTTCCAAGCCAAGAAAATGAGATGATTATTAATTTCACATGTACTCTTAAAAAATTAACAGAAAGGTAATTAATTCTATTTTACCTGAAGTGAAGCTTAAGGTGATTGGAGTTTTCTACAAAACTGAGAGAAGGATGTCCAGATGGTGGTGATGGGGTGGGATGGATGAAATTTGCATGGTGGATCAATTTATCTCTTCGTTTTCTTTCTTTTCGAGTTAAATTTATTCCTTCAAAACGAAGTCTGCAGCAAGCCTTTTTCTTCAAATATTCGCCGATTCATTCACTTGGATTCGCAATGTCTATTTTTTCTTTGTCAATGTCGTTATAGAGCTCTAAATTTTTATATGCTCTGAATTAACTCTTTTAGTCGTAAAAATAAAAATCGTTCAAAATATTTACTATAGCGATAACGGAAATTATGAATTAAACCAATCAAAATAACAAATAAAAGAATATAATTGAAATAAGTTTTTGATTGAAAATGTGAATTACGCAGATTCTTGATAGTTCCATCACTTGTTCATTATTGAAACTAAGCTCTTCTTGTAAATTACAACGTGCATTTGTATATTCATATTTCCATCATAGTTTATAACAAAGATGGCAAGATGCTCATTTAAGACTGTTAAAGCGTTCAAATTTTCATCTAACTCCAAACAACTTTATGGATATTATATAATTCTTGCTACTTATTTCGAAACAAAAATACATTTACATGCAGACGTGACAAAGATCCATTGAAGAACTTCAAAGCGTGGGGGAGACCAAACGAATGGCACTACAGCCATGAACGGATTTGGGTGGGTGGGCTGGGCTGGGCTGTAGTCCAGTCCAGTTTCAGGCCCGTTATTTTTATTTTTTTATTTTTTTGTGTAAATTTATTTTGTGGAAATTAGACAAAACCCTACTTTTCAAGATTCATATTCAAAAATCATATCACAAGTTTCATTTTTCAAAAATCAGATACTTCATATTTAATTAAATATTAATTATACAATTTTCAAGTCAACCCTAATTANAAACGAATGGCACTACAGCCATGAACGGATTTGGGTGGGTGGGCTGGGCTGGGCTGTAGTCCAGTCCAGTTTCAGGCCCGTTATTTTTATTTTTTATTTTTTTGTGTAAATTTATTTTGTGGAAATTAGACAAAACCCTACTTTTCAAGATTCATATTCAAAAATCATATCACAAGTTTCATTTTTCAAAAATCAGATATTTCATGTTTAATTAAATATTAATTATACAATTTTCATCCCAATCCTAATTAATTTCCCCCAAACCCTAGCAACCATTTTCAATATTCTTCCTCCTCTTTTTTTTCTCACCTTAATCTCTGCTCACTCTCTCTACCAATCCTCATCGGCGGCGCCATCTTCGCCAACAACCCACGCACTATCGTCGCGATACAGTGCCTCCACAGACGGCACAACCTCGCGAGATACCACCTCCACAGACGGCGCAGCCTTCTTCTCCCTCTCTGCCGACAGCCCAACCTCTCACCACCGCCGCGATATAGCACGTCCACAGATGGCGCAGCCTCGCGAGATACCAGAACGGGCTATGCCACTGCGCGAGGGTTACCGATCAGAACCACCGCGCTCGCAAAGGCGTTGTGCCGCCGTGGTTTTGAGATATTTTGGGTGTGAAGGATGGCGGCCACACTAGATTTGGTTATTTTTGTTTGTTGGTGGTGGTGGTGGTTTCCATGGTGTGGTGATGTTTGGGTAGTTTTAGTGGCGGTGGTGGATCGGGCACTACTGATGGTGGATCTAGAATTGGTGGTGATGGATTTGGCCGTGGTGATGGTGTGTCTGTGCTCTGCGTCCTGATTTGGTAGCTGTTCTCTGGATGTGAGGTGACGTGAGGTGAGGTGGTGGTAGTGGTGGATCTGGCGTCATGTTCTGCCACGTGCCGATTTGTTTAAGATGGTGGTAGTGGTTCTGGTGGCGACGTTGGTGGTGGTGTTGATTTGTTTGAGGTGCGATGTACGGTGGTGGTACATTTTGAACGTGGTGGTGGATCTTTGGTGGGATTGGAGGTTGATTGGAGGTATGATTTGGTAGTGTCGGGAAAGTTCGTGTGGTGGTGGTAGTGGTGGTATGTGAGATCTGCAAGAAGTGAAGTAGATCTGTGAGATAAGATGGTGGTTGTTCTGTGGTTGTGTGCATTGGTTTTGTTGGTGGCGGTGGTGGTGGATCTTGGTGTTGGTGGTGGTCAAAGTTGAGATGTTAGTGGGGATGGGCTTGTCGAGGTGGTGGTGGATCGGTGCGAGGATGTGGTGGTGTTTTCTGTGATGTGCTGATTTGTTTGAGGTGGTGTTGCTGTCGGGAGCTGGTGGTGGTTGTGGTTTTGGCAGCGACGGTGGCAATGGTGCTACTGGAGGGAGTGGTGAGGTAGTGGTCACAAGTTGGTGGTGGTAACAGATTATTTGGTCGTTTGTGACAATTAAATTGGTTAATCTGTGACCAATAAACAATACGTGACCAATGAAAAAGATAAATTGTAACAAAAAAAAAATAATGTGTGACTTAAAAATTGTTAATTTGTGATCGATAATTTGACAATTTGTGACTGTCTCCTAAGTCGTAACTCATAATATTTGTGATTTGTGATCGATGAATAAGTTGTGATGTATAAATTTTTTTATTTGTAATCGATGAACAAATTGTGACTTATAAAATTTCTGAATTGTGATCGTAAAATAATTTGTGACCTATAAAATTTCTGATTTGTGACTTATAAAATTTCAGATCTGTGACCGATGAACAAATTGTGACATATAAAATTTTTGAATTGTGACCATAAAATAATTTGTGACGTTTCAATTTTTTATTTGTGATCAATGAACAAATTGTGACCTATAAAATTTTTGAATTGTGACCATAAAATAATTTGTGACATGTAAAATTTGTGTTTTGTGACAAATTAATAATATGTGACCAATTATATAGAATTTATGACCAAATTATATAGAATAGTGACCTTAATATATTTAATTAATAAAATATATGTTTAATTAATTAATTTATAAATAAAATTTAAAAAAATCTGAGATTTGAAATTTTAAACCTTAAAAAATCTAAAATTTTAAATTTTAAACATTAATCTCTTAAATTTGAAATGAGCGAAACTTAACCTCTTAGTTATGAAATCTTTTCGAATGTGGATTTAAACCTTAAAAAATCTAAAATTTTATCTCTTAAATTTGAAATTGGTGAAACTTAATCTCTTAGTTATGAAATTTTCCCATTTATTTTTTTCTACATATTAGCCCGGCTTGTAGTCTAATCCTGAATCCGTCTTTGACTACAACTTCGATTTTTCTCTATGAAAGATCATATCGACATGAAAAAAGAACAAGTAGGGGGTAGTTTGAATTCTTGTTGTGGGCACTGCCCCTATAAAAAAAAAATCAATATGTTATTTTGCCCAAGGTTTTTTTAAAGATTTTCAAGAAAGTACTCATAATTTTTAAATTTTGCCCCTACAAATAAAATTTTATGAAATTTGCCCCCACGATTATTTTCTTCTAGCTCCGTCCCTGGGTATGGGGTTACACAAAACAACGGTATCAAGATTATCAATGCAAATCAAACCATTGCAAATTCGCAAGGTTATCAAGATAAGGAATTCTCAATTCTGTTGACACTTGACTGAGAGAATCCTCGTTTGAATGAAAAGATACCAAAATGCATGGAGATGAAGTTGGAATTCTTTATCACAGACCAGATCCTCGTGTTTTAGAAGCACAACTAAATCGAATAAGCGATTACACAAACAATTCATAAAGGTCGTAGATTATAGTTTCTAAGATTTTATGTATGCATAACAAGCTTCTATTTAACGTAGTAGAATATAATGCTAACCACATAGGCACATGGTGATTGTTGGCTAAGCTTACAAAATTACTGAAATATTTAAGTTATTGAATAGATAACTTTTCTAATGCTTAAATTTAAAAAACACATAACTTATAAAAGGCTGACATGGAAAATGCCTATTTTTTGAAAAAAAAAAAAAACCAAACCAAAACAAAACAAAATTGAAAAATCATAACAAAACACTCGTTATTACCCTCTCTCCACAAACCTAAATCGGACCCAAAAAATCCACCCCCAAATTCGAAACCCTAAGCACAGCTCATGATTAGAAATCGGCAAGTTGAAACCCCAAATTGCTATCCCTAATTACAACTTACCATCTCAGGCCACACTTGGTGTCGAGATAATGCCGCACCGCACTATCATCAAAGGTTTCGTCGTCGCTCGACCTACCATATCCGGTCGCAATCAAATCCCTCACCATCTCCGATCGTCGTTATCAACAGAGTTTCGCCGCGCCACGCCTTACCTTAGTGAAAGGCGTCGTCGTCAGAAACTTTTCCCAATAAATTACCGCCATCTCCTCACCCGTCTGCATGTTCGCTGTACCAATTTCCAACGAACTCACCACAAATACATATATGCCAATCATTGTTCAGCTATGCTCAAGTAGTATGTTGTTTATTTAATCAGTAAGTGATTTTCCAGCGTGATGGTGTGCGATGAAATGGGGTAACATGCCATTTGATTTTCTTGGAATTGTACTATATTTAACGAATTTTGTTTACTTGTATTCTTAAATTCTGAAATATAGTTGTGAATACCTTATCTAGGTTGGGTATTTGCAGTAGTTCTCAGTTCTACGAGATTTGTTTAATTGGTATGAAACTGACTTTACCTTTGTTGTTGGTGGTTGATGCCCATCTTAGAATGTCAGGAAGGAACTCTGGAATTTGTCATAGTTGTAGAGCTAAATATCACTTCTTTACAGATTACAAAAGGAAACACCCTTGCACACTATGTAAGCATGGATTTGAGAAATGTTTTGTAGTAGAGACGGAGAATAAAAACAAAGAAAAATTATTCCTTCGCTGCAGTAACAATTGTGGATTTTAGGAGTGGATTGAAAAGGAAGAATCAAGCGGTCCATATAGACGCGATAGTACAAACTCGATTAACCCTGCGAAGAATAAAACACTTGAAGACATGTCATGTATGTTCCAGTCTCGAGTTGGAATAAGTGATGAGGAAGAGCTCTAGATTTCAGTGAACGTCAGGATTCGGACTGAAAAAGTAATCGTGCAAGTGAATGCCAAAGGGAAGGAGCCAGCTTGATTAGTATATAGTGATTGAACGGGCTATTTCAAAAACGTTTGTATGCATATGTTTTGTAGTGGCAGAAAAACCCAATGTAATGTTATTTTGTGTATGAACTCTTCTGCTTCGTTAATGAGGCTAACATTTTCTAAATAGTCTATTTGTTATGTCAATAATTATAGGCGAGATGTTAAAAATTCTTTTCTTCATTATTGTTATAGCTCAATGTCAAAACTAGAACGATTTTCAGAATAGTAAAACACAACTAGAACTACCCATTGTGAGATTCAGTGAGATGAATAGGGAAGAAGCTTCCAGCCTGATGTATTTTTGAGCGTCTGTGCATCTATGGAAAATAAGTGATTAAAGTTTCGTATTTTTGTAGGAATTACTTGTTCATAAGATAATTGTAGTATCGTATCTTCCAATAGATGTAGCGATGGCCTGAAATGAATGACAAAATTGGGTTTATGTAACCAACATCAAATCCCCATTGTTCTATTGAGAAGACAATAAATTGCAGAGGCAGATCCAGAATGCAAAAGCAACATAGGAAACAAATATTTAGCAGGTATATCGTGTACACTGCTTCCTGCCATTGTCTATGGAAAAAAAAAACTAAACAATTGAATATAGCTCCAGGCATTAGCAGATATTTATGAAATATAGCAAGCTCAACTTGTACAGCCCCAAGAGTAAAAACTCCCATCAAATGTAACAAACATACACAAAATCTCCAACATAATATGAAGCTACTAAATTGTTTAGTTTTTTAATGGGTAACAAAACCAATATAATGATAAGGGAAAATCAGTGACAAAACCAACAATCCGGCTAAAATGCACTAACTTAATGGGTAACATTGTTGCATAAACATTACAAACTGATTGAAAATGTTCCATCACGAGAAACCGGTGACGCCAACTGATCATCCCAATCACGAGCCTCTGCCATCTTCACGAGGTAAGCTTGGATAGTATAACGACATAGATTACGCTAAATTAAAATACAATCTGAACGGTTAATGATGGAATCATGAACAACTGGAGTTTGAACTCATAAATAAGAGAAAAGTTTATACTTTGTAAATTATGCATAAAGTTCACCGACGAAGGATGGATCAACTGTCTAGACAATAATTGTTGTGAGAGGGAAAATGGTGTTGGGATGGAATATTGTGAAAGGGAAAATGGAATTGGTGTTGACATGGAATGTTGTTGTTGAGGTGGCTGAACGTTGATTCCTCCATCAACCATATTACTGAGGCTTGTTGTCGGTCTCTTAGTAGCGTTTGATGTCGAACCGGACTGCATGACATCAAAGGTAATTGTCATATGTATTTTGAAACAAATGAAAATCTTAAATTACTCTATCCAACGTACCATCGCTTTCTTCGATGCAGTCACCAACATGATTTTTCTCCTAAGTTTCCTTGTTGCTCCATTTCTTCGTATATGTTTTGGATCAAGTACGTTTACACTCGAAGTATTTGCCATATCATTATCTAGATTGAGGACCTGCGTAATATGTTGCGAAACACAATTACTTCCTATACTCAATTTTGTGGCCGTAAGCTCTTTACATTGAAATTTTATCCAATCCATTATCGCGAATGAACGACTTTCATCATTTGCAGTAAGGTTTTACACCTCTGCGAAACCGTTAGACATCTCTTCGTATCTCAATTGTGCCGGAGTACTGACTAACCCATCGTATTTTACTGCAACCCTTGTGTGTGCTCTAAAAACATCTCGCATCTACCTCCGCAGTATGTACCTCTCTGGCACATGTGTGACGTCATTCCAGACCAGTACTGTGATCGCTTGTCTGCAAAGTATTCCTCGAAACTCAAACAAGTGGCATGTGCAAATAATTAGTGTAGATAGAGAGTGCTTGCTGTCGATGAATGTCTTTCTCCTCCGACAACCCTCGTACATAATAGTCTCCTGTACTTCATACGTCGTATCAAAACATCGATCTGAAGTAGACATCACATCGCAATACACCTTTCCCATTAACTCTTCTTGAAATTCATGAAATTTCGAAATTGTATAAACTGATTGAAACTGTTGCTCCATTTCAAATTGTGTTGTACACGGTACCATTTGCGAGAATCAATTGAAATCAGCTTGAAACTCCTTCTCAACCTTACTTTTCAGGGCACGTTCGTACTGTTCAACAAATTGTATTAATGAGGTTTTCGAATGTACGTACCCATCAAAGAACGCATTCATACTCTCACTTCTCTGTGTAGTTGACATCCCTGTCCAGAAAGTGGTTTTCAAAAAGCAAGGAACCTAACGTCTCCTACTCTCGTACAATCCCGATAGCCAATCATTGTCATGCAACCCATACGTATGAATCATCGTTCTCCAACCATCTTCAAATTCTTCACTGGACTGCGAATCATATACAAATCCGTGTATAGCCCCAAATATCGAACCTTTGTTCTCATGGTAGCCAAACTTCTCTGGCAACTTCTTCAAAATGTGCCACAAACACCATTTATGCTTTGTATTTGGAAAAACAATCTGAATGATATTTTACATTGCCCCTATCTTGATCGGTAATAATACCATCTGGAGCTTGATCGTGCATGGATTGAAGCCATTCTTGAACAACCATACAAAAGTATCTGTGTCTTCTTTCGACACTAAACCATAACCAATCAGTGTCGATTGTTCGTGATGATTTACGCCAACAAAAGGAGAGAATGGCATGTCGTACTTATTAGTGAGGTAAGTGGTATCAAATGAAACATCGCCAAACTCCTTGTACACCTGCCTACACCGATTATCTGCCTAAAATACATTTCGTAGCCACGACTCGTCATCCAAATTAATACTAAAGTAAAATTCCGAGCATTGTGCTTGCATTTTTTTAAAATAGGATTGAATTGCTACCGCACTCCTTCTTCAAGTCGTAATTGCCTCGTTCGTTCTATATAGTTACCACAATCCTTTTCGATACAAGTCATGTTCTCATATCCACCTGCTTCTACAACTACAGAGTTGTAACTTTTATGCAACGCAATTCCTGCCAAATCATTCACCTGAAGCTTCCGTTTCATAGATGCACTCAATTGCCTGTTGCATCGATATAACCTAGATTTAAAAGGACTTGTTTCATGATTGTGATCGAGGTTTATCATGTTAATTATCCTGTTTCCAAAACTATTAGAAGATGAAGATATCATGGCTTTACAACCCATCTTAACTGCTGGTTGCGGTTACAAAGAACGATACTATTACTGATTCTTCCGCCTGCACGGCTATATGTCAACGTCACATATCTCAAAACTTCATCATCGCCCTTTTTTGAATTCATTTTCTTAACTGGAAAACCCACTGTGTAAGCATATTTCATGTAAAAAGCATACATATCTTTTTCATTTTTGAGCAACATTCCCACCTCGGGCACAATTACACCAACTCCCCTAGATGGTTCACCTTCCACTATGTTGACGGACTCTATAACGTTCTCACTCTCAGATTGCACCAAAACATCGTCATGCTTGTCCTGTACGTCGTCCATACTTTATTCTGCTACGACAAAAATTAATGGTCGTGTTCAGTCAACATATAAAACAATTATAATTTCATTTGGTATAGTGAACAACACAAATAAATATGTAATAAATTTGCAATTCAACCTTAAATCATAATTGAAGCTTGTTCCCTCATTTTAAAATTTAATATTATGGACAACTTTTCCTTCAATACCATGATTTATCCAATATATTTCTATTGAAATAAACAGCTGGATACTCTATATTTTCAATTGAAGAGAGCCATGAACATTAAAAGAAGACTATAATTTTCTGCAGTAGATGATTGAATATATCCCTAAACAGACGAACACATACAGTTGTTGTTAAAGAGGTGTATTTTGGTGCCTTTTCGTGCCAATATTCATATCCTGCATATTTCCAGCTCTCAAAGGCCCCCTGCATTGGTGTTAACTCTTTTTGCATATTGTCATAATTATAATTACCTCTTTATTTTGTGTTGTATTTCAGGCCAGTTTTTTTAAGAAAAAGAAATGTGAGCTTCATAAGGCCAAAAGATTATACAGTAATAGATATACAATAAATGTCTATACCAAGAATTTCCACCACAAAACCAGAGACTTTTACCTACTCATTCCTATATATTAATGTCATGGGCAAGTTTGTTTTATAAAGTATAAACAATCAATGACATATATAATGTTAGTGGTGGTGTAATAGAGTTTCACACACATCAATTGCACTGGAGACTGACTTTGATTCCCTCGATTGTTCGAACAATATTTCAAATTTACAGTATTTAACCTCCAAAATCGATTTGTAGTGATCATACCTTTATATGTACTGGCTGGGAGTCTGATTTCTATAAGTTTCTGAATTGGGAAAAAATCATTTCTTCTTCACTCTTATCGGAGACGTGCAAGTCGCTGGAATTCGCCAAAAATCCCCTGCTCTTCACTGGCCGGGAATATCGCTGCAGGAGTTCAAAACCTTGTTCGAACAGAGCTGGGTAAAGAGGAAGTGGGAGTGATGTCTTTATCTAAGAAAGAGGAAATGGGAATGCTGGAGAGGAAATGGGTGCACAGCTGAAATTGGGTTTCCCTCCAAGTCCAAAAATGATGCGTTGTTAAATTGGGTTTCCCTCCAAAAAGAACAAACAATTGACACGTCATTAATTTTAAATCCCAATTTTTTACTCTGTTGGCTACCCTGTCCGAGTAGCATTTTTCTTTTAAAGATTTTCAAGAAAGTACTCATAATTTTTAAATTTTGCCCCTACAAATAAAATTTTATGAAATTTGCCCTCACGATTATTTTCTTCTAGCTCCGTCCCTGGGTATGGGGTTACACAAAACAATGGTATCAAGATTATCAATGCAAATCAAACCATTGCAAATTTGCAAGGTTATCAAGATAAGGAATTCTCAAATCTATTGACACTTGACTGAGGGAATCCTCGTTTGAATGAAAAGATATCAAAATGCATGGAGATGAAGTTGGAATTCTTTATCACAGACCAGAACAACTAAGAGTGTGTTTGATAGAGATTTTTGGGGGAAGAATTGATTTTTGAATAGTGATATGATGGGAAATGTGTGGTTGAAAAAGAAAAAAAAATATTGATGTGATGGAAAATATTATTTTATTGAAGAATGTGTGGTTGAAAATGAGAATTGATTTACTGTAGAAAATGAGAATCTGTACCAAACAGGCTCTAAATCGAATAAGCGATTTCACAAACTATTCATAAAGGTCATAGATTAGAGTTACTAAGTTTATGTATGCATAGTAAGCTTCTATTTAACGTAGTAGAATAAAATGCTAACCACATAGGCACACGGTGATTGTTGGCTAAGCTTACAAAATTACTGAAATATTTAAGTTATTGAATATATAACTTTTCTAATGATTAAATTAAAAAAACACATAACTTATAAAAGTATATTAATAACATGTTAAAGTTTTATAGACGATTAAGATTATAAATAGATAGAAATGGGTAATGGATAATTGATTAGTATTCATTGATCCATTAAAATATGGGGATAAAAGGTAACTTGAGTGATTATAAATAATTTATAAAAATGAGTCAAATATAGGGGTAACATTTTGACTGATTGGTCTAGTATTATGTCTTAATATTTTTATATAGTTCACCGAGTTAATAGAAATTTTAGTTTCGTCTTTCTGGCATTAACTTAGAACGGTTTTCATAAGCAAAGCAGCATTTATCCTTTGGTAAATTAATTTATGATCATAATAACGAACAATATTTTAGGGAAAATAGGTATAAATTGGCAAGAAAATTACAAGATGAATTAATGGTTTGAACGTAAGATACACACATAACTGTGTGCACTCTACCACAAATGAATTTTGGGCATTTTAGTTTGTAAATACTTAAACCTAGTTAATTAAAAATTCTATCTTGATTAATCAGTATAGATAGTCCACGCCAGATAGTCATAATATCCTACAAGCAATTGTTAAAGCAATTTTGATTGCAGTGTGTAAACAGATTCTAGTGCTCAATGTAATTTACTCAATTGCGAAAAGTAGCAAGTATGAACACCAGATTTCACGTGGCAAATCCTTAAGGGAAACATCCATGGTCCTCAAGCCATGGGTAAATCAATCCACTAAACTAAATGATCAAAATTATAGTAGTTTCAATTTTGTAATTTCGCAAAATTAACAAATAACATCAAAAGAAATCTAAAAATAACTCCCTCGTTTTCTTCTTCTTTTGACTTATTGTAGAAGTGGAATCAAACCCCGATCTTAACTTTATCTCCATTTCACTATTATACTTGATCGCAACCACCACTTGGATTAAGAATCACAATTATTAACTCACGCCAAGCAGCTTGATCTTTGAACTAGATTAAATATTTACGCTCTTGTTTTTTTTTTCCTTCAAATATGGTGGAAGAAAATGATTTTGCGATGAGATTAATCAAAGAAGCATGTCGCCAAATGAACTTGTGGGACTATGGCAGAACTTGTTGTTGCAGGTTCACCGGCCGTGTATACATATTTCTCATAGCTGCGTTCGTTCATTGATTTCTTGCTTTACTTATGTAAAGTGATTTCCAAGTTCCGAAATTAACTTACCTAAAATTATACACAATAAAACCGTTAAGAATATCATCATATCATATAAGATTTATTTGATATGGTAATAAATAAATTTAAAGAAAGTTTAATATTAAATCAATATTTCCTTAACTTTAATTATTTGACCTATCAAATAATATATAGGATGGTAGATAAATAAACATGTATTAGCTGCAATATGGAAAGTGAAAATAACGTCCGTTTTGGGTGTTAAAACCCTAAAATCCATACAATCCAGTCAATCAAGACTGACTACCTGCTTGGACAACATCCTATTTTTCACGTTTTTAGCTGTTGTCATTAACATTTAAAAATCAACTTATATTAAGAAATCAAACTAAGATAATGTGTAAAAATATATCAAAAATATTTTTTCAACATAATTAATCTTTATATATGCATATAGATTTCTAAGGAATTGAAACCCCAATATTGGAAATAAGTTTTTTAATTAATTCTTAGTGGTTGTAATTAGGGATGTCAATCCGGCTTGTCAACTCGGACAGCCAGCTGCTCGGTCCGAAAAAAGTCCGAACCGGCTTGACTCGTGGCTCTCGTCCACCGAGCCTCATTTTCGGGCAACGACCCGAGTCTGAACTGACCCGTATGGCTCGTCTAGATCGTGCAACTGGCCAAAATTGGCTTGTGACACAAGACAATTCTGGCATGTGATTCTACAGGCAGCTACAGTAGCTGCCTTTTGCATCTTGTATGCAAGCAGGTAGCTAGCCGCTTCCTGCAAGAGGCAACTATGCAGTCAGCTACACATTTGATTGTATTTAGATGTAGGCAGCTACACACTACTTACGTACCCGAACATAATTTGGAAGATTGGGATTGTTCTATTGCATTTTATGTGAAGAAATTTTTAAAACCCTTTTTTGATGCCACAAACGCCTGCAGCAGTGTTTATCACCTTATATTTTCACTTGTTCTACAACACTTGTTCTACATTATACAAACGTTTAATAAATATAGGAGTATGCCAATTTTTGTTGATATAATCTTTTTTATGGAGTTAAAATTTTGTAAATATTGGGAAGAGTTGCCCTCTTTATTTCTTTTAGTTTCAGTGATTGACTCTCGAGTAAATTTAACTGGCACAAAAGCTATTATAAATGAGATTTCAAATTACATGAATGTGAAATTATCACATGTACATATAGATACTTTATTTTGTGAAATGTATAATTATTATGCTGAAAAATGAGGTCGACCAGTTCTAGTTCCCGAAGTACCTTTTCAAGAAATCCTACAAGAAATTTTGACGATATATGGATTTTTTTTAACATGAATACAAGTGCTCCATAATTTAGTTCTAGTTCAACCATATCTAGAGCGATAGATGTTTGTGGTACAGATATTGAAATTCCCTCTTAGTTAACTAAGTATATGTGTGTGGACGTTCGTAGTGTGCTACAAATACAAGAATTAGAGAAATTTGTTCTTCTATCATGGCGGATGTGTAACAAAAGGCAATATTCAATTGTATAAAAAATTGCACATGATCTACTAACACCTCTGGTGTCTATGGTAGCATCAGAGGCTGCATTCAATTTAGGTGGTCGAATTTTATCAGACAAACAATTAAGACTAAAAGAAGATATATTGAGAGCTTTAATATGCTTGAAGGACCGCGAATGTGTAGAATTACGTATTCAAGAACAAATGACAGTATAATGGTCGAAGAGTTGCAATAGATCCAATGATAGGATATTGTAAGTTTTTAAATTGATCAATTTTAAAAAAAAATACATAATTTTAAATTTCTTTGTTTTAAGAAAAATTGTACATTAATATTTTATTTATGTACAATTTTAACTCCGCCTACTCACCTCTGGTGTCTATGGTAGCATCGGAGTCTGTATGTAGTTTAGATGGTAAGTTTTGTCAGATGAACGATTAAGACTAAAAGAAAACATATTGGAGACTCTAATATGATTGAAGGACTGGAAATATGCAGAATTACATCTTCAAGAATAAGTTAAAATTATAATGGCCGAGGAGCTGCAGGATATTGTAAATTTTTAAAATTAATTTGTCAACTTAATTACGTATTTTTTATTCATATACAATTTTTACTTCTTTTACATTGATTATAGCTGGTCCAAAGCTTGGAAAAAGGAGGAATGTTGTAACTTTTTTTTAAATTTACAATTAGGCTCGGGCCAAGCCACGATTTTTCAGTCAAGCTTTAGCTCAAGCCAAAAAAGCCCGAGGCATTTTTTGCAAAGGCTGTACAAGAGCCATGAGTCTTAGCTCAGCTCGTTTACATGGCTATTTGTAATCTAATTTGTTTCCCAGTATTTCTTATTTATCTCCTGCCTTTTCTTCTATGCAAAAATCATAGTCCAAGCCATAATTCAAGTGGTAAGAATGAAGCATTATCGGGTCAATGATTTGGGTTTGAGTCTCTTATGGGAGAGGGATTGGGCTTGAAATTTAAAAATAAAAAAAATTATAGATGTGCAATTAAATGTTACTAGGAGTCTAAGACCTAATTCAAGTGGTAAGAACGAAAACTTAGGGGGAAGAATTGGGGTTGAAATTCA
>CAIGRT010019489.1:0-11567 GCA_903798405.1 Fraxinus platypoda | reverse complement strand
CAAGCTTGATAAGATAAGAGCACTCTAAGACAAAGATGACCAAGTCACACATCGCCCTAGGTCATAGAGGAGGTTGAGGAGGGCATATAATTGATCTAAAGATTTAAGGGAGCTAGACCAAGCCATCCTGATCGCCCCGTACCTTTGAAAGACCACCAACTAGCATTCGAAATCAGAAGAATAGCGAACTGGAGCGAACCTATATTATGTAATAAAGCCAATTATAAGCAACATCGATCATGAGAGAGATAGTATCGGACGAGACAAGCTCCTGCATCTACAAGAGATCCTATAGTTTCAAATTCAACACCAGCGGCTAAAATAAATTTTATATATCAAACTATAAATCTATATACCAACAAAATCATAATAATGTCACAATAATAACCAAGACAGTATTTAAATGATTGTCTAAGGTATTATGTAAACGATATACATATGGTCAATCTCACATGTTAAAGTTTTCATATTAAGTGGCTCAATATAGTATTAGAGTAGATGAAGATCTAGGGTTGTAGTCTCATTTTCACATATTTAAATAAAATAGTCCACGTGTTAGGCTTTAATTGAAAGAAGAGTCATGCCTACACGTGAAAGGGGTTATTGGAGATAATATTTAAATGATATTCATTTAACGTCATTTGAGAACTTAAACTTTTAGATCTAGTGGTTGAGAAATAATAATTGAACCCATGAGGACTACCCATATTTGGATTAAATTTTAGTACTTGTCTCATTTTGGAGGATAAGATTAGTTTTTTTATTTTTATTTTTATTTTTAGGTCGATTTGGTTTCCAAACCTTAGTTGAGATACAAAAAAATTAAGGAAAAATCACCCAAAAACCTACCTTTTAAGTATACATTTCAAATAACAAATCTTAAACTTTTATTTTCACAAATTAAAGATTATTTATTTATTTAACACTTATTAAAGGGAAAATTGCAGTAGCGGTCCCTGACCTTTTCAATTTTCGTAGACTTTACCCTAACCTTTAATTTGTACCAGTGGAGGTCCCAAACCTTTCATAAATATGCACCTGGAATCCATCTGGGTGGAAACCATCCATGAAACCGTCAGTTGACCAAGAAAAATAATTTTGACCAAATTGAGGGGTAAAATGGTAAGTTTAAATTTAATTCATTAAATAAATAAACAAAACCAAAAAAAAAAAAATAAGAAAAGAAACAAAAAAGGGCTATCTTCTTTGCAAACACATATAGGATAGAGATATAGAGAAAGATCAACTTGGTTGATGACTCATGCTTTAGATTGTGTGGTATTTAAGGATCCCAACAGTTACTGTTCTCACAAGTGGAAATTTGAATCTATACATACATATATACATACAGAGACATGGTGGAGCTGGAGAAATCTGTAAAACCAATTCAAATCAAACTCAGATGCGAACTACTCATTTTTCAGTTCATGCGCAGTAATTGAAACCCTAATAGAAAACACATAATGTGTGAGAAACGGTAGCCAATTTCAGATTTTTTTTTTGAACGAAATTTAGAATCAAGGATGGGTGAGACTGTGACAGGCAGATATGTGGGTTCAAAAGGCACAACGGTGGGACGGCTGACAATTTCTGTACCGCCTCGAGGCTCCATGGATATTTTTTTTACAACTGGATCAGTGCCCGGATTCAGCCCTGGTCCATTGACCCTGGTTTCCAGCTTTTTCTTCGAGCAAGGTCTGTTTTCTTTCTCCTAACTTTTGGCCGGAGCTATGGCTTCACCGATTGCAAAACCCGGGCTTTTTTCGACATAGAATAATTTTGGGGAAGAGAAAGAAAGGAAATCTATTGATATTAGTAGGAAAAATAATGATAGTGTTACTAGCTATAAGCGTAACAGGCCTATGAATTTGGCGGTGGCTCCACCACAAATGCAGCTAGATCATCAGAGTTTGAGTCCCTTGTTTATGGTTCCACCTGGGCTGAGTCCTTCTAGATTGCTTAATTTGTTATGCAAGCTGTGGATTTTAGGAGAATATGAAGATGGGTAGGTGGGAGTGTTAGGGTAGATATTTTTTAGTTTTATTATTTTAATTTTCAATATTTGTAAATATACAAAGTTACCATTTTACCCTTTTCAATTTGGTTAAAATTGGTCAAAAATCATTTTATTGGTCAACTGACGATTTCCATCCAGATGGACTCCAGGTGCATATTTATGAAATGTTTAGGACCTCCGTTGGTACAAATTGAAAGGTAGGGTAAAGTGTGCAAAAATTGAAACGGTTAGGGACCACGACTGCAATTTTTCCTTTATTAAACCCACACATACCACAAACTTGGAACTATCTACCCTCTCTCTTTATTTGGAACTCTTTCTCTCTCTTTATTTTTTCTTTATCTACAGATTTGTGGTAGAGGAGCGGTGCAATGGCAATTGTTACGCCTCGTTACTGAGGCTCTCAAGTCAAAGTGCCACGTAGCAACCTACGTGGGAAGAAAAGTCAACAAAGACCCAATGGTCAAAGATAAAGAAATCATATGAATGGTTGAAGCTCTTATGCCGAAACACTACCTAAACGGCTGAAGTGCGTGAATCCAAAGCACTACATAAAGAAATGGAAGAAGCTGAAACTCTTCACACAGAGTACCAACACTAAGATTCCCCTGAGGCCTTAATTCACCTGAAGCTCGTGAAGTTGAAGCTATCTCTTACAAGATCCTTAGGCAATCTTTAGAAATTATTGGTGTAATGTTTGTAATAGAATGTCAGGTGTGTCAGCCTATTGTAGAAGGTGACTGACCCATTGTCAATGTATTTATTGTATAATAGAGAGTGGTGTGAAGCCTCAGTAAAGGAGATGAGACCACGTGGTTCTGATCCAACAGACACTACGTCGGCTAAAGCACTATAAATAGAACCTCTTTGTAATTTAGAAAGGACTTTTGGAAATCTTGATCTTTGGAATAAACAAGAGATATATACAACATTCTTGTGATAAATTCATTTTCTATCATTCATACTCAAGAGATAAAACTCTTAACATAAAATCTTGCTCTTTCCATATGAATAGTTTGATCTTTAGTTGGTTTACATTGGCATTTGATTGGTGATTGTTGTTAGCACTATCACGTTCATTCTACCCACCGAAGTCGAACACTTTTGTCTCTAGCTGTAAACCATCTCTCGAGTTCACGTTCATCTCGTTTCCTATTGGTGCTCAGTCGAAACGCGCCAGAATTTGCTTGAGTTGGCGAGAGTGGGGCCGACATCTGTTGTCCATGTAAGTATCACGTTTTTTGAGGTCAACAGATTGGCGCCGTCTGTGGAAAACCATACATTTTAACCACGAAAGTCCCGTGGGAAGAAGCCAGTTGTAAGCGAATTGAAAGGAATTTTCTAACCCTTGAAAAATGGGCGTATTTGAAGAAAGAACCATTGGAAAATCCAAAGGAAAAATCGTTTGGTTCAAGATCAATTCAATCCTTGAGAAAAGGAGGCTTGTGGACATGAGTTCGGGCAGTGAAGAAAATGCACCCTGGAGGACGAGGAAACACCTTGAAGAAAGGGAACCCTCGCATGCTGTCTCAATCACTCGCTATTGACCTTACCAACAACATACGCGAGGTGGGTCAAGGGGCGGGGCGGAATAGCAGCAAGATTCACCAGAGAGGTGGCCACAATGGCTGCCAATATGAGGAACATAACTTAGTAGAATATGGCAATGCATGAACTGTTGATGAGCATGTGGGGCTAAGGGGGATACCTAGTTTCTCCATGTGCAACCCTGGGAAACGTATTTCACGACTCTTTGCAGGGGTACTATCATGAAGACGAAGAAGTTCAAAGTCAAATGGCTAGATACCAACATCACACCAGGATGGAAGCCCTAGGAAAGGGAGGTTGAGGTTGATACATCCACCAACTACGCCTTTGAACAGCCTCATGAGGCTCAAGTCAATTTCCCTCCAAATTATAAATCAGAGGACTTACCTCAGTGGTCCGTAAGAGTCTTCGATAGGCTAAGCCCATGGATGCATAGGAATAGGTAGGCTCAACCTCCCTCGGTGTCTTGAAATAGGCAGGCTCAACCTCTTCCTGTACCTAGAAATAGGCAACATGAGTATCTTCAATTCGAGAGACATGAAGAACCAGTTTACAATGATAAGCCACGAATTCCTCCCCCTAGAAATAGGCGTGAGAAGAGAGAATGGGCCAGAAGTGAAGCAGTACCTTCTCATCTACCCCCCGTAAACTTAGTATATAGAAGATGAGGATTCTGATGAACCACAAAGATCCTGCGACCTTGACGATGACGATGATAATTCACCATTTTTGCAAGCCATTAGGATAGGGATGGCAAAACAACCCAACAAACCCGATACTCGCGGGACCCCGCCCCGAACGGGGTGGAGATAACCGGCTTAATCGGGTATTCGGGGTGAGGATGGGTAACGGCGCCCGCCCCGTTAAATTTTTTTTTTTAGAATTCAATACTTTAAATGAAAAAATTCACAAAATTTCATTAGTTCTAATAGAAAATAGCAACTAAAATTATTTGTCTAAATCTAATGAATATGGACAATAAAAATAAATTATCAAAAACTAAAAAAAAATAAAAATTTTGAAAAAATTCACAAAATTTCATTAGTTCTAATAGAAAATAGCAACTAAAATTATTTGTCTAAATCTAATGAATATGGGCAATAAAAATAAATTATCAAAAACTAAAAAAAACATTTAAACGGGTAGTAAACGGGGCAAGGACCCCGTCCCGCCCCGCCTTAAACGGGTAATGAGGCGGGGAATTTCTTTGCTAGCTGGCCGTTGCCATCCCTACATTAGGAATGTCCCTGTGCTGAACCATTTCACACTCCCCTAAATTCCCAAGTATGATGGGAAAGGTGATCCCACGAAGCATCTCAACAGCTTCAAGACTCATATGAATCTAAAGAGAGCCACCCCAGCCATGAAGTGTAGAGCCTTCCACTTGACTCTAAGTGAAGCGGCTAAAATCTGGTATACCGACTACCAGAAGGGAGCATTTGGAGCGGCTGAATGTCATAGAGACATTCCTTAAGTGCTTCGCCACAAGCAAAGAAGGAGAAGGACCTATCCAACGCTTGCAAGATATACGGCAACAGCAGGGCGAGTCTCTGAAAAGTTTATTGTCCACTTAACCGATGAGATGACCTAATGTGTGCAAGTGACAGATAGGAAAGCTCTAATGGCCGTAAGGGAAGGATTGAACACGAACTCTCTCTTCTAAAGAGATGTGCAAAATAAGGACCCTACCAGTTATGATGCCTGCTGGAAATGATAAGGCGTGAGATCCTCAATGAAGAATTGAGGGATCACAGGAACAAGGTTAACCAAGGACTCCTTCTTCTCAAATGCAAAGAGAAAGATGTCCAACTTCACATTTGATGGACAATCAGGTAGGACAATCGACCCCTCTCAACCCCGGACAGGCATTGGATGCAGCGACGCTAAATGCAGTGCCCACTTTGGCCTATGAGGAAGTGAACCCTAGTGCTGCAACGTACTAGAACAGACTTTATCAAAGATTTTCCCAGACGATGAGAGATTGGGGGCAAGGCACTAAATCTAGAAATAGGGATGAAGCACCCCTATATTGTACATACCATCATTCTTATAGCCACAGCACTGAAGGCTGTAGGAACATTGTGAGGCACCCTCAGAGTGCTAGTCAAGGGAGAAACGGGAGCCTCCAAAGAGATGCCACTCCTAGACAGCAGCCTGAGAATGTTGAGTCGAGGCGCCCTAAAAGAAACGACGCTCCTAAGAGGAGAGATACTGATGCAGAATGAACTAAGGAGGGTTGAAGACAAAGAAGAAGCCCCGAGCGAATGTTGGCCAAGAGCCTATCAAAGAAATTGATACAATTTTTGGAGGCTTATACGTTGGGGAAGAATCTAGGAACTCTTAGAAAAATTATGCCAAAGAAGCGACAGATCCCTCAATGACAAGCTTCGTAGTCAATCGAGCATCTATTGAAAGAAAAGTTCAACCTATCACCTTCACCCAAGATTATGCAGTGGGTGTGCATTATCCACACTGTAATGCCCCAATGGTGAGGGTCATTATAGCACGCAATAGCCTAAAAAGAATGCTTGTGGATAATGGAAACTCTATCAATATCATCTTTGGATTCACTTTTGATAAGATGAAAGTTGATCATGAGCTGACCTTAATGAGTTCTCCCTTGTATGGCTTCACGGGTGATAGCATCATCCTAAAGGTTAAAATCACTCTAGCAATAGAGATGGGAACCGCACCCTTGACTGCTCACCATTTCATGGAATTCTTGGTGGTGGATAATCGCTCCACATATCATGGAGTGTTGGGGAGGCCAGCCTTGAAGGAACTATTTGTAGTCACTTCTATTCACCATCTGTGCATGAAGTTCACAACCAAGAACAGCATAGCCACGGTTAGAGGTGATCAAAAGAGTACAAGGGAATGTAACTCGAATTTCCTAAGGAAAGCCGAATCAAGAAGCTTCAATGTGATCATCACAGACATGGACATGGATGACGTTTCTGAATAAGGGAAAAATTCTAAACAAGGAGAAGACGTCGAAAGGACGGATGCCTCTGAAGAAGGGGCCATCCTTGAAGTTAGACATACCTCTGAAGAAGAGGATGTCTATGAAGAACGGATGATCCCTGAAGAAGGGAGAGCTACTAAACGAATAGCTAGTTTGGAGGAGTTGGACCCTTGCAAGCCCCTATTGAAGAACTGGAGAGCTTCCCAATAGACCCATAGGACCCCTCCAAACATCTGCAAATTGGAAGAAATCTGCCAATAGAAGCCTCGGGGAAGTTGAAAAGCTTCTTGCTGAAAAATCTAGGCGTCTTCGCTTGGAAGCACAGAGACATGGTCAGAATTAACCAAAAAGTCAGTTGCCACTGCTTGAACATTGATCGAAAGGCCACGGCACACAGTCAGAAAAGGAGAGCTCTCAACCCGAGAGATATGAAGCTCTAAAAGACGAAGTTAAGAGGTTGATCAATAATCGTTTCATTCGAGAGTCTGTGTATCCAAAGTGGGTCTCTAACCTAGTGTTGGTCAAGAAGCACAACAGCAATTAGAGGGTGTAACACTCCAAAATTCTTGAAATTCGAAGCGTTACAAGAAAAATCTTCTAAGTTGGGGCTCTTTAATGTTAACCAAAATAAATTGTGAATAATAAAATTTTAGATTTTGAAATATATAAAAATAATGGAAGATATTTGTCCATATAGAATTAGACAATTATGGTGCAATTTGATTTTTGGAAAACATCTCGAGGAAATTTAGCAAATACCGATTGTGCAGCAGCGGAGAGAAAAATATGTTTGGCTTAACAAACGTCGACTAAAATTTCATAAAATTTATGAAATTTTAGCAGAGACTACAACACTCATATACGTACAATATAAAAAAAATTGGGATCTCGACGATAATGTTTGAAGCATGAAAATATTTTTAACTATGCTGGACAGTATTTTCAAAATTGGCCCGATGTAGTCTAATAAAACGGACATAACTTTTTCTCTAGATAATATTTTAAGGAAATTCAAAAGAACACTGTTAGAAGACTCGTAAATCTTTCAAACCCCACTAATTTTACTCTAAAACATGAACCATAGCCCAAGTTATACCATTTTTAAATAGGACAAAATCTAAAAATTCAATTCAGCAATAATTAAACTTCGTGCATAGTCAATCCAACATTTCTAAGTTGTAGTTGATATGCAATCTATATAAAAACTAGACGAAATAGACAATTAAACATTTTTTTTTTAAAAAAATATCATCTAAGTGTTTGTAAGAGATTTACATAATTGGAAATTTTACTAGAAAGTTAAAGAGCATTTCAAATCGCCGAGCACTTGCCACTATGCCAAACCACTGCCACACCTTGAATTAACCTGTAAATTTTGTAGGGATGAGTACCACAAATAATACTTAGTAGGAAACACTTAAGTAAATGATAAAAAATTATGTTTTCTATAAATGCAAACTTTGGTTATTTGTGTCACCGTCAATTGCAAAGCGAACCGATGATGAGGCAGTCCGCTTACTCTTAGGTTTTGATAACCCCTTTCAAGTAACAAAAATCTTCTCTTCATCTCTTATTTGAACCACCAAATGGTGTTTCCATTCTCTCATGAGCAATACAATAACACGTTTAATGTAAATCGAAAACTAATAATTTTTACTTCACTTATAGGTTTTGATAACCCCTTTCAAGTAAAAAAAATTATCTCTTCATCTCTTATTTGAACCACCAAATGGCGCTTCCATTCTCTCATGAGCAACACAATAAAAAGTTTAATGCAAATTGAAAACCAACAATTTTCACTTCACTTACAAAAGTGATGAAAACACCCTATCTTAAATCTTGGAGTTTGAATACCCTTTTGTGTCCAATTTGTAATAAAATACTACATACTCTTAGCCTCTCCTTAAGAAAAATTTTAGATTCAAAGTGCCTTTGGTCTATGGAAAAATGACAAAATAAATTTATGTGTAGGTATAAAAGTTTGGGAGGGGAAACATGGTTTTTGGGGATTGTAGGAGGTTATGGTTTTAAATTGCAAATGGGTGGCGGTTAATTAAATGGGGGCCATTAAGGATAATGTGAGTGGGGAGGTTATGGCAAGTAGATGGTATGGGGTGCCTTAGTGGAGGAAAACCGTGAGTGAGAAGAATTCAAAATAGTGAGATTGAATTTGGGGTTATTTGGTACAATATAATTGATGTATTTAATTTTTTAAATTTAAGCACTTAACATGTGCAACAATTAATAATAAGTGTGTCGGCACAAATAATGTAATCAAATCAAAATAAAAATTTGTCGTTTAAACGAAATTCGATACCTTACAATTTTTTTAAAAAAAACAAGTGTGCGAAATTTTACTATCGTGACCCAAAACTTTAATTTGAACTCTTAGAAAATGTCGTAGCGATGAAATAATATAATCTAAATTATTTTTCTATTTATAAAAAAATTTATTTTAAAAGAAAACACAGGATTTTTAATTTTTTTCTCAGTCGCTACAACTCTCCCCACTTAAAATAATTTTGTCCTCGAAATTTAACTTACTTGTTTAAAGAGATCGGGATACTTGGCTAAAACGTTTTCTTCTCTTTCCCAAGTAGCGTCATCCTCACCATGTTTACCCCATTGGACTTTGACTAATGGAAATTGTGGAATCTTTCGATTTCTCAAAACATAGTCATTTCTCTCCAAAATTACTCGTCCTCGAAGAAGCATGTAGTATATACTTTGGACATCCAGTGATCGAACATTCACCATATGGCTAGGATCCAGGATACACTTTCTCAACAGAGAAGCATGAAATACATTGTGCACTGCTGATAGTTCTGGTGGCAATGCTAAACGATATGTCACATTTCCAATTTTTTCAAGAATCTCAAATGGACCGATAAATCTAGGACTCAATTTTCCTTTTTTTTTTTTTTTCCAAATCGTAGTATTCCTTTTATCAGCGCCACTTTGAGAAATACTTTATCTCTAACCTCAAAACTCAATTATTTTCTCCTTTTGTCGACATAGCTCTTTTGACGATTTTGGGTTGTCTTAATTCTTGATCTAATTTTATATATAGCCTCTATAGTCTTCTCGACCAATCTGGGCCCAAAACTCTCCTTTCACCAACTTCATCCCAGTATAATGGCAAACGACATCGTCGACCATACAAAGCCTCATACAGTGCCATGCCAATAGTGACTTGGAAGCTATTGTTGTATGCAAATTCGACTAACGACAAATGATCTTCCCACTTACCACCCAAATGTAGGACACAAGCTCTCAACATATCTTCAAGAACTTGGATAGTTCATTCAGATTGTCCGTCAATCTGGGATGGTATGCAGTACTAAATGTTAACTTGATACCTATAGCTTTCTGAAGGCTTATCCAAAACTTTGAAGTAAACCTCGAATCTCTGTCCGATATGATAGAAATTGGAACACTATGAAGCCGCATAATCTATCTGACATAAATCTGTATGAACTGTTCTAAGCTATAGGTTGTTCGAACTAGAAAAAAATGAGCAGATTTTGTCAATCGATCCATGATCATCCAGATTGCATCATGACCTCTTACCGATCTAGGAAAGCCAACAACAAAATCCATTGCAATCTTCTCCCATTACCATTTGGGTATGTCCATGGGGTCCAACAGCCCCGACAGCCTCTAATGTTCAGCCTTCAGCTGCTGACAAACCATGCATATGGACACAAACAGAGCTATCTTCCCCTTCATATTTCTCCACCAAAATGTGTCTTGCAAATCTTTATACATTTTAGTTCCACCTGGGTGTGTGGCGTAAGGAGCAGAATGATCTTCAGTCATACTCTCATTCCTCAATACCTCATCCTTTGGTACGCACAGTCGACCTTTAAATATTAGGGCTTTATTTTCGGCCATTTCAAATCCTTTCCTTTTCTTAGTTCCCACCTCAGCCCTGATCTTTTCCAAAAAAGGATCATCTTTCTAAGTAGCTGTTATTCTGTCCCTGAGTGTTGGTTTCACAATAAACCTTGCTAACATTGCCGATTTCTTTACTGGTGAAGTTAATACTTCAATTCTCAGGTTCTCAAAATCTCTGATTAAATTATCATATCTTGTATACAGTGTTGACAATTGTCCCATGTTCTTTCTATTCAGTGCATCAACGACTACATTAGCCTTACCCGGATGGTACAAGATTGTGCAGTCGTAATCCTTCACTAATTCTAACCACTGTCACTATCTCATATTCAACTCCTTCTGGGTAAAGAAGTATTTGAGACTCTTATGATCGATGTAGATCCCACACTTGCTCCTGTATAGGTAGTGGCGCCACATCTTCAAGGTGTGAACTACCACTACTAGTTTAAGATCATGTATAAGGTAATTTTGTTCATATTGTTTACATTGCCTCAAAGTATAAGCTATCACTTCCCATGTTCCATCAGAACATATCCTAAACCAAGTTTGGATGCATCACTGTAAATTACAAAGCCTTCTAAACCATCGGGGATAGTCAACACTAGTGCAGATACGAGCCAGTCCTTTAACTTTTGAAAACGCTGCTCGCATTTCTTCGACCATACGAACTTAGTACCCTTCCGAGTCAACCGTGTCATAGGACCTACGATCTTGGAATATCCTTCTATAAATCGTCGATAATAGCCGACAAAATGTAGAAAACTCCTCACTCCTCCAACATTTGTAGGTTTCAGCCAATTGGCCACAGCCTCAACTTTGGATTGATCCACTTCAATTCCTCGCGCTGAAACAGTTTAGCCTAGAAACCCCACTTGGTCCAGCCAAAATTCACATTTCTTGAATTTGGCATACAACTTCTTCTCACTAAATCTTTCCAGAACTATCCTGAGATGTTCTTCATATGGCTGAGAATCTCTTGAGTATATCAGTATGTCATCGATAAATATGATGACAAACATGTCCAAATACTGATGGAACACTTTATTCATCAAGTCCTTAAACACTGTAGGGGCATTCGTCAAGCCAAAGGGCATCACCGTAAACTCATAATGCCTATATCGAGTCCTAAATGCCGTCTTT
>CAIGRT010019474.1:0-13888 GCA_903798405.1 Fraxinus platypoda | reverse complement strand
TTCTCATTCACCCGAGCATCATTTTTGACAAGTAAGTATATGATTTCGATGTACTCACGGAGGAGAACACAAATCAACTTTCATCTTCCAAAAAAGCCAAGCGGGTCCCGCTCAAAATTAGTGCCAAAGTCAGCCCACAACTTTCTAGTTTTTCCAACAGAAAGAACAAGGATTTTTCATTTGACAAAAAGCTTTAAAAATATTAATTGATACTGTGCACCTTTTGAAAAAGGAAGACATGATAATATATTCATCGAATCTGAATAAACGAGGGTATTTGAATATTGCATGCGCCTAAAGTGAACAAAAATGGCGAAACTTTTTTCGTCTTACAAATTGACTCTCCCCATGGATACCTAGTCCCTCTCCATATATATATANGCGAAACTTTTTTCGTCTTACAAATTGACTCTCCCCATGGATACCTAGTCCCTCTCCATATATATATATACAAGAATGATCTACTGAGTATCGATACTCATCTTATGTGAAGTATCGGTGACGTGTCAACATTTTAATTGTGCAGTTATAATTGAATTAAAACGTGCAAAATACATCAAGATCCACGACTTTTTAAACTATACGTTTTATTAATTTTTATTAAAACCTACTAAAGTTGTTACTGACGGTGCAGTTGATGCATATGGTTGAGCCTTCTGGTATAAAAGAGAGAAGTTTTATCTTTGCTGCAAATGAAAGAAATAGGAAGAGGTATAGGAATAAAGGGAATAAAATGATGCAATGAGCTTAAACTCTGTCTTTTTGTGCCTGTTTCAATGCTCAACATGAATAATCTTCTTTATGAAAACTTTACCAAGAAGAAAAATGTACAATTTTTTCCTCAATGCCCGTTAGACAATCAAATAAATCTTAAATACTTATACAAATAAAGAGTGACTAATCTAATGTAACTTTCAATCAAACACACCCTAAAAGATCTGCCTGAAATATTTCGTATAGCGGTATTGAACTTTTGCAACAGTAACTCGAGCAACAACTACGCTTTATTCTCCATAAATTTGGAATTAGTTACATAAATCCTGTTGACCATTCAATTCACTTCATTGCTCACTCCTCTAACTCAAGCAAAAACTAAAAATAAAAAACAAATATTTGAGGACTATGGAAGTAATGAAGATTGTATAGCTAGTCGAAAATGAGTCATAGAAAATCCCAAACCTTTGTCGTTGGATCTTGCTCAAAGGCTGGACTAACTAAACGCTAAAAGAATTGGCCTGAAATGTTGGAATTTGGTTTTAAAAAGATACAAAATTGGTTAATTATAAAACTATGGAAAAGTGACTTTCGTGTTAATTTCGGTCAAATATTCGGACTTGATACGATAATCAAATTATGAAAATAAATAGACTAACTTGTTCTATTCTTCGAGTGGATCGTCTTGGTATATTTGGTATCTCAAAACCAATTCCGAATTAATGAGAAATTGCGATCAAAAGTTGGAAAGAAACGAGGAAAAACTGGTCGGGAATTTGCCTAATTCCACCGCTCGTCTAGCGCTCGAGCGGTGAGCTAGCGATAAGACTGTAGCTCGAGTGACAGATCTCTACATAAAAAACACTGCGGCGCTTGTGCGACGCACTGCGATAGGTTAGCGACAGAATGGATTGAGAGCTTCATGAAGGCCGGTGAGTTTTGGGACGTATCTCTTCACTTACTCCCTCTCCTCTTCTATAAATAAGATCACTAAGATGTCCATTATTTTGTCCCAATGATATGCAACCATAGCATAACATAAAAATTAATTTTTCTTCGCCAAAATTTTGCATAAAAAAAAGCTGTTTTTCCATTTCATTCGAAGGGAGTACAAAAATAATCTTTTAGTTCGTTGTTCTTGTGTTTTTGGAGTGTTACAAATACAAGAAGGTATTCGTTGTATCTTGGGAGTTGATTTCCATCTTCTGTAAGCACCATAGCGAGGCAAAATGGACTTAAGGACAAATAATTCAATTCTTGCCTCGATTTTGCATCCATTACCTTTGGTATTATTTCAGCCATTTCTTGGTGATTATTTTGTTGGTGTTTTGCATCCATTTTGTTGGAGTTTCCTTGCCGTTATTCTGTTCAAATTTGATAAGGTTGGTAAGTTAAAGAAATCACTCGAACCTATTTTCAAAACTACATGAAAGTGCAAAATTCAATTCAGGGTGAATAGACATTGAACCTGATATCTCTTTTGAAGAAGGAAAGAAGTCAAACCAACCCACGTACCCGTAGGATAATTGATCAAAAATCATAAGCATCATTATCCTATGCTAGACATTTAAAAAAGATTTACGGCTTTTGATAACTGGGTTGCTCGAGCGTGAGCAATAAAAACTAACAATCAACTTCCCACTTTTATGTCACACAATAATGCTAGTTTAGAAACTAAGGAGAAAGACAGAAGTCGCTATGTTAGTCAAAAGAGCAATCCAAATTCTTCCTAGCAGGATTTGAAGCTACGACCACTCAGTTGAGATTATTCAAGAAATGGAGACCACACTGCCAAACTTAAAAATCAAAGGTAGTATAGCCAGCCACCCATTAATGACAACCAAAAAGCCGAAACAAAGAACTTCATACAAACCATTTGCAGATTGTAAGCTTTAAAATTAGATGCCCTTTACTTTGATACCAAAGTCCTATATCGTGGAACAGTCATTTTTTAACATTGCTGAGCATGCTGAAATCATTTGGAAACAGTAAGAGTTCAAACCCTTCTTGCATCATATATTTAGAATTGCAAGCTGAAGACTTGATGTGTTCGAAGTACAAAACATAGTTTCATCACACTGAAAATTGTGTCACTCAGGCTTGATTTAACCTCTAAAAACTTATGAACATCTTATTCCTCCTCTCTTTTCACATATGCACAAAAAGAAACATAAAACAAAAAATTCAATGAAAGGAACTAGAGACGAGCTTCTCCAAAACTGGGAACTTCAGATCACATGAGAAAACAGAGAAACATGAGAATGATGCAAAACAAGAATGCACAAAAGGTCAATACTGTCTACAAAATATGGGGAAGTTGAGAATCCAATCTCTGCTGCAACTCTTTGATCTTTTCTGATAGCTCAGCCTTTTGCTCCTTGTAGCTCTGCAGCAGGTATTCTTTTCCCTCTATCACTTCCTTTAACTCACTCACTTCCTGTCTCAGCATCTCAATCTTTCCCTCGTCTCCTCTCCCTTTTTCGAAGGGCTCCAAATTACTTTCAACGTTAAGATACACATTTGAATGGCCATTCCTGCCTCCGGATGGCCATGCAGGAACTGTAGGGGGATTGTTACTAGAATTCACATGCCCAACGCAATGATCAGCTATTGCCTTTCTTAATCTCTGTATTTCCCTCTCGGAATCAAATATGTCCCCGTTTGCGGCATCCAACAGTGATTGGAGATGGGAAGAATGTGAAAGCTGAGCACTAAGAGAGTTCTGAAGTTCGGTAATCTGATCCTGCATTTCCAATATCATGTCATCTCTTCTTTTTAACTGCTGTCTCAGTTTTTGTATCACTTCTCGCTTGCTGAAAATATCAGATCCAGATTCTGAGACACATGGCGAGTCAGAGCTGTTTGACCGGTGGAATGGCTTCTGGGGCAGATCAAGACGATCAGGAGAAGATGCCCAGATCACACCATTCTCTTTGCTAAGCTCAGAAGCAGGCACAGTCACTAACGGAAGAACCATTTCAGGTTCTGTCATCATTTGGCCATTGCACCGTTGTTTGATTTCCACCACGTTTCCAGATCCTGTTCCATGAAATCACTTAAAGAATTGACATTTGAATGTATGCATACTTTTTGATAAGAGAGAACCTCACACATGCAAATATATATAAACTCATCACATCTTCTAGAAAAATCAGTACAAAGAAATTTGTTCATAAAATAAAATAATCATTAAAAGGAAAAAAAAATGTAGAAGTTTCAATAATAACTCAACTCTCTGAACAACTCAAGGATAGGATCAGGACTGAAAGGTTTTACCTGAATAACAATTGTGGCAACCATTCTCATCTTGAGGAAAACAATAAGCATTTGAATGCATATGGCTGGTCCTTGACTTCTTCTCGTCAGTAGATTTTCCATTTCCTAGATTATAAACAACCCTTTAAGAGAATATAACAAATTTACATACAACAAGAACGATTAAAATTTTATTCCCAATAAACTGCAAGCTTGTTTGGGAGAGATTTTTCAAGTGAAAAATGATTTTTTTGGAGAATGTGTGGTTGAAAAGTTGGGAAAATCTGTGTCCCATAAAATTTGGGGTCGAATATGATTTTGGGGAAAAATGATTTTCAAAAAATCATTCCCAAACAAGCTCTAAGAGTCTACTTGAATCCTTTTCTATACCTTTTAAAAGATTGTTACTATTTTCAGGTCGTTTGCCGTCAAGGACCTGCTTCAGCTTAAATCCCAGGCGAATTGATAATGTACTCAACAGAGCACCGCCTGCGATAAGGACCCAGTTTGGGCCCTCAACCTGCAAACCTCTGGAACTCCTAGGTACCTCGTTGGTCCTTCGCTTCATGTCAAAATCTATCGAACAAATGGAAGGGGAATCTTCTGGTGCATTCAAGTAAGCCCTATATCCAAAGTTCAACACAAATTCCTTAATAAGCAAAAACACATTTGGCAAAAGCTTAAATCGCTCCAATGTCAGAAAAAGTATTACAGGTCTAACAACTAAAGGACCTTCACGAGTGAATAATGGAACAACCAGATAGTGAAATTTTGTCCTAACTCTCATTTCTCAGTCCACAAGGAACGGAGATGGTCTAATTGGAGAGGGCGTGTCATAAGATGATCAGGTAACATTGGCTGTCTAAAAGTTAAATCTATGTTTAAAGCAGCAGTTACACCCCTTTTGTCTTATTTGGGTTGGACAGAAAGACATGCTTATGGACTGAGTCTGTAGCTACATTAGTAGATATCTAACTGAGAACATGCATAATTGGGACAATAACTGATTCAAACTGTACAAGTCCCAACAGGCTAAATCATTACTTTCCCAAAAGTCCTGCTGAACTAGAAGTAAACCAATATCTCTATTTGGGATTCTCAAGGTAGGCTGCAACCCATTTTAAAATTCTCATCACCTGGAACGCTTCTAATTCTCTAAAAAGAATGGAAATAAATAGTTAAAACGATTTCACTTTGCATCCAATATCAATTTCTGTAACAGAGGAACAGAAAGTGAAATATGAACATGCTAGGAAGACAAGCACCAGCAGGTGCATGCTGCAAATTAAAAACATGTAAAACTCTGATATATGCTACTCAACGATAAAACCATGCAACTTACTTTTACATATTCCAGCTATTGCCACGGCTTCTGTGGAATATAGTAGGCTTTTGGAGTGCAAGTTGCTGCACGAAAAATAACATGTGACAAATAAAACGAAACATTCAACTAAATTCATGTACCAGAGTCCCAAATTTGACGTCCAAACTCGCTACATTAAATGAGTTTCGGTAAGAAACAGCTGGAACCAAAAGTTCATATAAGCAAATAACCTAAAAATTGAACTATAAGAGCATTACACCTGACGTTACCACACAAGTCACACTTCTCGTAGAATTTGTATGGAGCTGTTAATCCTGTTCAATTATCACATTCAAATTGCCCATGCAATCTTCTTCAACATTATTGAAACATAAACAAAAATAATTAATATTAATTATTCTAGCTAGTTGCTACCATCAAAAGAAGAGAAAATAGCAGCTGTCACTTACAGGTCACCCAAGCCTCCCCAACTTGGAAAAAGATAAATATCAATCAGCACCTTCATCCCAGTGGTGGCTGAAGATATCCTACCAACTTTATTTTTTGCTTATCATAGCTTGTAAATGATCTCGCTACTGTCTATATCACCTTTTTCTAACTCTGACCATGTGATTACTCTCTTACTTCACATTATAATTGCATCCTCGTATCGCATCGTATAAATGCAGAGCTCTAACATTTCAAATGCGACGCTGGGAAAACTTGATTGCTTATGACTCTGACTTTAACTCAAATTGAACCATTCTCCATGAAAAAATGAAAAAAATTATAAAAAATAAAAAAAGTGACACTTACTGATGCATTACTAATGAAAAATTAAAATAAAAAGCTACCAATTCGTTACTCAGTTGTAATTCTTGTTCCATTTCGAACTATAGTCTTTCCACTCAAATTTCAATAACTACAATCTAAACAACAAAAATAGGAAAATAAAAATGGACAATCACCAAACAAAACAACCCCATAGCTTCTTTAAGAAAACTATTAGTACAGGAAAGAGAGAAAAAAATCTTTCATACAACAAATGCACTCACGAATACATAAATCGGCATGGGGACAAATATATATTATAAATATTTATTGCACATAGAGGGAAAAAAAATAGAGTTACTAAACACTTACAGCAATATATAGCGGCGGCGTCAAATCAAGATGTATCGAAGGCAAAAAACAGTAGCATCAGCTGAAAATATCACATATTTAACATCATCCGTGATAAGAAAAAGGGTATTTTTAGGGTTAGGGTTTCTTGATTGGTGAAAAAGAGCAGTGACCAGTTTCTGCCAGGAAGAGACAGAAAGTATGAAGGAGAGAAAAATAAAAAAAATTATAAATAATAAAAAAAAGGTAAATGCTAACATGAATGTGCCAGAGTAAAATTCTATATCCAGATAAATAAGTACAATTAGGGAAGCGTAACGAACAATCAATATTTCTGGCACGACGAAGTTTGTTCTGGCAGTACAATTTTATTAGGTGGAAACGTGCAATTGGTGGGGCCTGAGCCTTTTGAGGTGGTTAGGGACGCGATGACATGTTGTACTTACTCAGCAAGGTCGTGTTTGGTATGAGAGAAGAGTGATTAGACGGGAAATATTAATTTTCAAAGACAGAAAAGTGTTTCTTTTGTCTTACCAAACATCACTTTATTGTCTGTGGTCCTCATTTTGTCATGAAATAGACCCCATGAAATGATTATTGTAATTATTGTAAATATTTTGGACGCGTTTGAGCTTATTTTTTGAAAAATAAGTTTTATAATAATGACTTTTTGGAAAATGTGTGGTTAAAAAATAGAAAATATTTTAGTTTACATGTAAAATTATTTTATTAAAAAAATTTATCGTTAAAAATAAGTTTTAAAAAATGACTTTTTATAGAGCAATCACACTACATGTACATCATGATTGACAAAAAGTTTGACACTCTTCCATGTGGCAACAATTTACACAATTAATTTTAAACACATCTTCTCATCGTTGCTTAGATTCCTTTCACCTAGGGAATGTAATATTTGGTGTCAAACAAGGATGTACATCGGCGTGTTCGGTAGATATTAAAATCGGATTAAAATTGAAAAACTAGCCGTTATTGTTGACTTTTATTAGACGAGTGAGACCCAATAACGGCTATATTTTCAATTTTAATTGAATTTTAAGCACGACCGAACATACCCTAAATTCTTGGTCCTCTTGTTAAGGGCGTGTTCAGTAGAGATTAAAATCGGATTAAAATTGAAAAACTAGCCGTTATTGTTGACTTTTATTAGACGAGTGGGACCCAATAACGACTATATTTTCAATTTTAATTGAATTTTAAGTTCTACCAAACAAGCACTAATTTAATTCTTTATGGAGTGGGGTCAAATGGGGGCTATATCAAACAAACTATTTAATAAGAAAGCAATGGACATTGATCTGGATTTTGGAGTATTTTTTTTGTACTTGTTGGTGAAGCTTGTGTTCCTTTCTTGATTTCATCATTTCCCTTTTGGTTCTTTTTACAGCATACATGTGCAGAAATCAATGCCATTGTTGAAAAAATGTTTAGTTGGTACATTATGAGATTTAATTCTTCAGGAGACTTCTTGTATTAAGATTTCATGTTCCATCGTGAAAGGTTAAGCTTGTTGGAGGAGTAGTTCAAACTCGAGGTTTGTTAATTGTTTAAGAGTGAGGGGCATATAAGAAATTTTCATAAACTTCGGTGGAGGTCTATGTAATTTGCTCTTTTTATGTTTATTCAATGTAGAATTTATCTTATCATGTCTTACAAGATAGTAGCTCGTTTGAACGGACAAATTTTAAAATCTCGTTAATGGCCCCACTACTATATTAAGCTTTTGAAGTTTCGTCTTAATTTCCTCAAATATCAACTTTATTTAGAGAAGTAGTAGCCCAAGACCTTATACGTCGATTATTTAATTTACTAAAATTTATCACTTGATAGTTTGTACTTACCTTGTCCAACTAGACCAAAATTTGAGAGGAAACTCCACAAAACTGTCTCTCTTCCTTGTGCGAGAAAAATAATGGAAAAAGTTGATGATGAATTTTCACAAGGTTTAATTTGGTCTTTTGACCTATAACGAAGAAACCCTTTTAAGCAGGAAATAAGTAGAAAAATTAAAAGGTGTCAATTTGTCATTGGTCTTTAGAAGTAGATTATCTTGAAATTATGTCATCAGTAAAAGAAACTAATGAAAATGGCAAGCAAAAATGGACAGAGTTTACAAAATAGATAGTACTTATAAAACTTCATACAAGGAAATAACATTATGGCTTTCACATTTCTGAACTTTTTCTGTTGTAGTTAGTATTACAACAGCATCATAAAAATTCTGATTAGTTGACAACAAAACAGTTGATACATTTCCCCTTTTCTTTGACAAAAAAAATCGAAAAATGAATGAACAAAATCAGTTTCTTACAGATTCTTCCACTCTGTTGTTACTATACATCTCTGTTTAAAATTTTCTGCTATTTTAACAATTGCACAATTCCTTGGTCTTTAACTGGATGATACCTTTGCTGGGTTGTGAGCTCGAGATCATAGATTATTGAATCTTCATAAAAGAACACAGAACGAGACGCTTCAGCTACTAGACCTATCAGTACAAAGATAAGAAATAAAGGATTAGTCCTAGAGCTCGAATGATGATTGTTTCTCTTTCGAGTTTGCCTTTTTCTTTTCCTCAAGGATCCTAATTTGATGTTACTAGAAGAAAACAGTAGGAAGCCATCTCTAAACAGCATGATGCAAATGCTTAAAAGACCTCGAATGAGTTGGTCAATGGAACTTCTATACGTGTGGTTCACCATGTGGCCAAACCAAAGCAGTTCAGGGATAAAACCACTCCAGACTGCCTAAAAAAGAGGAAAGGGGCAATTAAACATACCCTGTTCTTGCACTTGTAGAATCAGGTTTGTTGCTACCAAGCAGATATGAAATGACTATTTCATTCCATATATCAGGTACTCCGGGTAGACACCAGTGGCTACAATCGGATAAAGATGGCCTGTCACTCCAAGTACTCACATGATCATCACTTCGAAATGCCGACATCGGAGTTATATGCAAAACAGTAATAGGAACTGTCATATTGTTTACCACCTCGAATACTGTGTCTGAAAATGGACTACTATCTTTACCCCTGGCTTCTAAAAGAGGAAACTTCGTGACATTGCATTCCCTCAGAGTTAGATTCCTGGTGCAAAAACAAAACAACATTTTTTTAATAAATCTCTGACAATGAGCCAAAATACATAATAAAGAAGATTAAGGAGCAAATGGTGCAAATAGAAGCTTCAGTATGAAAAAAGTATCAGTTTCCAAATCCTTTTAAGGGAATGATAACCAAAATATTACAGATCCCTCAACTTTCGAAGGCAAAAACATGTATCGGAAGTAAGATGAGGTGAGCTCTAAGGAATTTGAGCCCTGTCTCAAAGCTTTTGGCATATAATACCAGTTAAGGTAAAAAACATGTATCGGAAGTAAGATGAGGTGAGCTCTAAGGAATTTGAGCCCTGTCTCAAAGCTTTTGGCATATAATACCAGTTAAGGTAAAATTAATAAACTTGTTCCATTTTAAGAAAAAAGTATAACATGATAATGAAGAGGACCTGTGGAAGATAAAGCAAGGAATACCAACATTTATATTTGGAGCAAAAGAAAGTACAAATTTGATGGCATGCATATGGAAAGCTAAATATTGTTCAAAGAACAGCATGGTACCTCCAGTGAGAAGGCTCAAAAGTTCGGAAGAAGACCCGTGTTCTTTTAGGATTTATCCTCCTCTCAACCCATGATGCCCACGTGTTTAATGCTGTTCTGAAGGCAGAGGCAATTTGCATTCCAAGCTTCAATGAATTACCAACTTGAAAATAGCATCCCCTGTCAAGACAAGAAATTCAGAAGTTAGCTTAACACATACATCAAAAGACAGCCATACAAAGTGAGTCTCTCATCTGGGAACAAAAACTAATTAACTATATTAGAAAAAATTACTGTGAGCTGCCAGTTAATCAGATTTTATGCACCATTGTTTTCTCCAACACTAACATGTCAGACATCATATGCAGACAGATCAATATAAAGAACTTTTAAAGTAAATTATGATATTCAGTATCATAATATAACTGACCATTAACAACTTATGGGCAAAATCCAGATGTAGCGTACATGTAAAGGAAACAGTTTGTCATGAAAAAACACAACGGTCCCTGATCAAGATTAGTAAAGGACCCTCAAAAACCTATCAAGATGAATTAGGATGTCCTAGTCTAATGTGAATTCCAGAATCAAGAAAGTTATGAGTGGAACAGTTAAAAGTTACTAACAAAGGACAGAAGGTATCCCTAAGAAATTCAATACAACAATTTTGAGCAATTACATAAAAACTGTTACATTTCCATTACTCGCAAGGAGAAAAAGGTAATTGTATTCAGGACTATACGTTATTCATGCTAGCTTGCCTTTCCAGGTAGGAGAGCATTCTATTTTCGTCCAGTTGTAACACATAAGATATGATTGATTTGAAATTTTTTAACATCATCAAGACTGCTATGCTACAGAGGCTAAATTATACAAGTCCAAGTAATCAAGAATTAGCACATAGAAGTCGAAAAGGAAATACTTTTAGGACCAAATAAATATTAGATTCCACTTTTATTTGATGATTCCATAGGGACAGGAATGCAATCATATTTTCTTGATCTGAAGTCTGAACTTCGTTCTTTGCATATTCTTCAATACATCATAAATGACCAAAAAATTATTTGAAGCCCTCACTTTCCAAACCATAACAAAATATACAATATCATAAAATTCCCTTCGGGAAACAAAGTAGTAACAGCTGTAACAGCAACATCAGCAAAACGATTAATCCAACTCTTCAACTTGGAGGGGAGAAAAGCAGGGGAGGCGGGGTTAAATCTTAAAATACAGGGGAGCAAAGCATTAAAGCATCACAAGTTAGTGGCCTTGGGCTGTTATGAGTGTAATTTGCCCGAAAGTATTTACTTGTCTGGTAGTGCTTTTAAGTGTATAGAAGCCATGGATCGGATAAATAGTGGGTATTAAACTATGGGTCCTATGAAATGTTTGGATAAAAAGTACAAAATTTAAGCTTTCCAAACATGCTCTATGTTGAAACAAGAAAGTGAGAGCAAGATTTTTTTTTTTTTTACAATTAAATTGTAAAACACCAAAAAGTTCCTAAAAAATATTTAATCCAAAAAAACTCTTGAAAAAGTTTACCTAGCTCACCTCAAAGTAACCAACTAAGCAATTTTTAATACCTTACCCATATGCTTAACCTGTGTCCAACATTGTTAAACAATCCTGAAAAACTAAGAGTCTAAGATGGTTGAGTTAAAGTCAAAAGAATTATTTTCTTGACAAATTGAAGTTTTCCTTGTCAAGAACTTCAATGCACTGTCTAGAGTATAAGAAAGAGGTGTCTAGAGGAGGATCTGGCCTTAATGAGTGATTTTGAATATTTACTTATAACAGCACGAAAAGATCTAATAAAAATACTTGAAATTGTTGTTCATTCAATCACTATGTATAGAAACAGAAAGCTTGGGCCAATGTGAAATTCATGCTTAATGAAAGAAGGAAACTTACATTCCAAAAAGCTTCCCTGGAACCCACCATTGACCAGAATTGAAAATAAGAACATCTGAATCAATCCACTCCTTACTGATATCATCCAATTTGTCCAACTTAAGCGTTGATCTAACTCTCCTTGGTACATGTTTAGGTGCCCAGTAGCGTTGCACAAGGAAAACTGATCGGTAGAACTCAATGGTGAAATTAAAGGAACTGAACCTTACCCCTAAAAATCTAATTTGTTTGGTGATCTTGTTCCCGTTGACTTCATACACACTGTTCTTATCTTCCAGCCCCGTCATTAGCAAACATATTAAAGATTCCCATTGTGTTCTACTCATCGAATCACCAACAAAAACAACTCTTTTATTTCGGAGCATTTCCAAAACATGCTGCACATTAACTCTTGGAATAACACAATTCTTTGGCTTCCACCTCCATTTTATATAATCTTTCTCCGTTCGACCATTGTCCAGGCAGTTGAATCCTTGCTCTACAAAAGGACATTCCGAAGCATTGTACAAGGGGTAACTATCATCCAATACCCAATTTCCATCAAATACATCACACGTATCGTCTGAACCACTGAAGTTGGAAAATCTATCCTCACGGTCATGGAACGTATGTGTAAGATTTGGTATGACATATAAGTACCCACATCCTATGACAAAGAAAAAGGAAACTAAAGATCCAATCACAATTAGTGCACAAAACAGGTGCGAAACCCAAGTCTTCCCACTGAATCTGGGGATGCCAATGCTAGCAGCCCTCTGTTTAAAGGAAATACTTTTATTATAACTACTCATACCCTCAATAGCTAGCTAAAGGACCACCACATTACCATTAAAGATCCCATGTCGGGCACCCAATTCATTGGCAAACTCATTGCCGTAGAAAACAAATCAATAGACTTACCATTTACCGACCAATCACTACCATGCCAAATTTAGCTGCAATCAGTAATGTCAGCAAACAGCAATTGTAACTACAATTTAAAATTGCTGAAATACCACGAAGCATATAATTAATCAAAAATCCAAAACTTTACCAATGTCCATCCAGGAGAGCCTCGAGAATTCAAACTCTGAACCTCATTAATCACAACCAGTATAGAATACGTATTAAATTCAAATGAGCATCCAAGATCTCTCCAGAAAAGCAATCCCAACCGCGATAGAGTATGGCTTTCAAAAAACTTGAATCAATCTGAGACGTACAACTACGTGGTAGAGTCGAGATCGAGAAAGTGGTACACAACTATAAATCAAGACTTGGAACAACAACTACGTGGAATGCAGAACGGTTAGCTGTTTGGCAGGGGCTAGTTTTGTAAATTCATTTAACTAATTACACATAAGGGCATGTTTGGCAAGGATAATAGAACTCTCCCGAACTTTCAATTTCCTTTGATATCATTAGTTTTAATTAATTTCCTTCATTTTCAATATAGGGTTTACCTTAAAAATAAAAATAAATAAATAAAACTCTTTTAACTCTTTTTTTTTTTTTGCACCAAACATGGCCCTAAGTCACTAGTGAACAGTGAAATGGCCTAGCTAGTGAACGAATTGGAAAGGAAGGTCATCACAAGTCACAGCAATCTCGATTAATTTGAATTTGTTTTATATTTTTTTTATAAATATTTGATGTCATAATTAGTATCGAAAAAATATATTTATAAAGACCCAACACAAAATTTGAGTAACACCTAGAGTACAATAATTTAATTATTTATATTAATCCTTGCAATCGATTTTTTTTAAAGAGAGAGTAATAATTCATTAATTGGAGATCATTAGATTATACTCTTATTGGAATAATAGTTCATTTCATCCAGAATTTTCAAATGTGTCGCTTAAATCTAATATGTCTGAATTGAGTTAGGCTTGATTCGCCATATTTTCCATGATTTTCCAACTTTTGTAATGTTAGATAGACAAAAAAAATTTCGGGAATTTTTTTCCACATTTTTGAGGAAAA
>CAIGRT010019456.1:0-10840 GCA_903798405.1 Fraxinus platypoda | reverse complement strand
ATGTGGAAATTTTTTTTTTTTTTGTTTTTGTCACGGGCCGGGTTCGGGGCGGGGCATCCCCGCCCGGCCCCGAGCCCCGAGACGGGGCGCCCCACCCCTCCCCGCCCCGCCAACCCGCTCGGGACGGTTTTTTTCGCCACATTCGGGGCGGGGCGGAGCGGTTTTTTTTGCCATCTCTACCCAAAATTGACATTGATAGAAAATAGATGATAGATTCCAAAGTCTGCATTGCAGAAAAAAGATTAATTTAAGTAAATCCCAGCACTTCATTAGAATCAAGGAGGTATGGCCTAACCACTTTTTGACCACTTGACATTTCAATTCTCAAACTGGATTAATCCTAATTGGTAGAATTTATTAGACAAAATGATGGAAGATAAACAAATAATAAACCTGAAAGTTAGTAGACACAAAAGGGAAGAAAAAGAGAAAGTGAAGAAAGAAAGAAGGGAAAAGTGGAAGCCATGGGGACCCCAAATGCAAATGAGAGGGATGCCTTTTTCATCTTTAATGCACACAACTTTGCAATTTTCCAGATAACCACAATTTTCCCACAATTGACCATTGATATGAAGACTCCGCTATTTCATATATTTGTTAAAATAAAAAGAGAAATTATACGAAAAACAAATCAATATAGAATGTAATTCTACAATCAAACTGACCAAATATTGCTATTTAATTATAATTCGTTTCATATAAGGATGATTACAGTAATCACTAACTTTGAATAGTATTAGAGCAACTAAACTAAAATTGTATCAAACTTGTCTCCCTTTTATTTGCGGCATGGATCCTTCATCTTTCAATTTTTACATTTTGATTCTCATCGTCCATAATTGATTCGATGTAAGTTTCAAAAAATTTACAATGGAGTCTCTGAACTTTTCAAATGTTGGATTTAGTTCTTAAAACTTGTTAATCTCTTTCAAATGCACTCTTAATGCTCCAAATTGATCACATGCAATTCGATTGATTTTTCAATTACTCTGAATCAACTTTAATTAAGTTCCAACGTGCATTTTCACACCAATTATATCCAAGTTTGTATTTTACCTATAATTAATATAATTTACACTAAATTTAGGTAGAAATGCGCATAATTTAGCAATAAATTATCAAGTTTAGAAGCACGGAAATACACTTATCTTTTACCTCTAACTTATACTCTTATTCGTTCTCAGCAAAATTTTCTATTTCACACACAAGCAAACAATAAATAAAATCATTGCATTGAATAACTTGTCGTACTCGACTACCAATATAATCATAATACTGTGAAGCTCGGTAATTCTCATAATACTCCTAAGGATAAGTTATCTTCATCAACTTTATTACATCAAGTACTTGTAAACCCGATAATTTCCATAATACTCCCAATGATAGGTCATCCTCATCAACTTCGATAAATGCATTATATTTCTTCATTTTAAAGTGTTGAAGGATAGAAAAATCTCCCATAGCCATGTTATCTTCATCAACTTTGACATCCCTCATCTCCATTTGTTGTTGGCCTCTTTCTTCTTTAAATTTCCTATCAATTAAATCAAGAAAAATAAGTAGATAAGCTAAAAATGAAAACTGAAAAAATTAAATTAAAGCTAAATTTAACTAAATATCTATATCATGGCAACTTTGCTAGAAACATGTTATTGATTTTGATTTCTATCATAGACAATGGTGCCAAAAACTTACTGTACTAAAATTATGTAAGTGCACGATATGTTAAACAAGTTATAAAGTGGACGTGAGTCCACTTATCGATCTCACTGTTGCAGAAGCTTGCTCCAAGGATCGTCAAAACGGTAATTTTCGAGCTCAATTTCACGTTATCTTTCTCTGCCAAACAATCAAATAGCTCCAACCTACAACCAATATATTCACCCCACTTGCTCCTCAATCTCACCCACAAAGGACAAGATAACGATGATAATTTGTAACCACGAAGGCAAGAAGGAAATCAAAGAAAGAGACAAAAAGAGGCCAAAACCATCAAAGGAAGCCACCAGTTTTTCAACAAGAAGGCAGACAGTTTTTGCTCTCTCAAGGCACACACATTTTTCTTCTTTTTCTCACACAAATCATACACTTTATGGTTAGGATAAAGACACCATATATATAGGTTAGGTTAGGCTTTTATTGGACCAACAAAAGACTTAAATGGATCAAAATTCAAAGACATCCAAGAAATAATATATATGGGCAATGAGCAAAATTAATTGTTTAAGCTACTTTCAATTGACCACATTGTTTTCGGGTCGAGCCTTTAAAATTGGCTGTTGGTAACAATTTAATCCAACGTTTACATCATAACATGAGATTCATTTGGTATCAAAACCCAACACCCACAAAAACTAGGTATTTCATCTAGTTACAATTAAATTAACTTTAATCTAATAGAAAGGCTTTGAAAGAGTTTTATATTAACAAATTAAAACTAATAACTAATCGAGTTTATTGGGAACCATTATGAAAATCAAGTAATTAGCAAACACTAGCACTTCGAGTCCCCATACTTTTATCCATTATCATCAATTCAAGACTTAGAAAATATTTATTCGGATATGAAAATCAATGTTCCTATTTTATTCAATAATTTCTATCGAGTAGAATTAAATATATCCTCACATATGAGTCTTATATCTCTCTAAAGGACCCGAACATGTAAAGATACATTAAACCACAAGAACATTTAAAAAGATCGTGCAGATCTCTATTCCATGTCGGACTTTATGATGATTGTTACTATGCGTCAAATTCATGTTTCTACTCTCGAATGTCAATAGAAATCATAAACAATTAAATTAGTGATCAGGTAATTAAAAACACATTAAACATCTAATAATCATTCAAAACCAAACACATATTTAATGTTAAAAATCTTGAAATCGATATCAAAATATCGAAACATAGGGTTCAACGTTATCCTAGCATCTATACAATTAGTCGACCATTATCTTATTATAAAAACAAAATGTAAATGGATACAACATCGCTCAGAATTTAAAAGTAGAAAGAAGATGGAAAAGAATTTTGAATAGTTAAATCTCTGCAATGACTTTTTGATCATTCTTCTCAATTATTCTTCTTCTTCTTCTTCAACGCAAGCAATTGTTTATGAAATTATAGGGATATGTGTTTTGTAACAAAATCTTCTAATAAAGCTTGAAAAGAATGTGAATTTGTTGATCAAAAGCTTCCTCCTTAAGCTTCTTCTTTGTGAGGTATCTCTCTACTCTATCCCAAGAGCCTTTCTTTAATTGATAGACGAAGGTATGTATTTATTGACTTGAGAATTAGGTTAAAACTCGTTCTCTAATTGCTTTCCAAGAAGAGTTTGAATCAAACAAGAAAACAAAACATTTTCTGCTCGAAATAGCTAATACAATCTCATGGTTAAAATCATTATAATCGCATAGTTCAAAGTTGGGAATTTGAAGTGCTTAGAGTTATTATCTTACTATTGCAGCCTATTGCAAGCATCAAAATATTCCATCTATTTCAATTTGGTCCTTGAATTCCTCATCATCTTTCAATTTTTATATTTTGATCCTCATCGTCGATAATCGTACATAATTGATTTGATACAAGTTTTGAAAGTTTGCAATCTAGTCCCCAAAATTTTAAATGTTGGATTGAGCTCCTCGAAACTTGTAAATCTCTTTCAATTGCTCTCTTAGTGCTCCACATTGATCACGTATGATTCGATTAATCTTTAATTGTTTTTAATCAACTCCAACAGCTCCAAAATGCCCTTTTCATACAATCAGCAAGAAAGTCATCATTCATTTTATTACGAAGTGTTGCTATTACTTGTTTCATTGTTGAAAAATGCTTGCTCAATACTCACGATGGAACCAGGTAATGTAAGTCTCTGACCTTCCACTCTCATCAACTGTCTATATAACTCAGCAAGTGTAAATACTTAAATCGAGACGCACACTTCATATCCAACTCATAATGTTGTAACTCATATTCCAATGTAATAATATCTTGCTTTGAAAAATCTTGAGGATAGACTTTCTCAGCAAGTGTGCAAATTTTACGACTGTCAAATGCNAAAAATCTTGAGATTAGAACTTCTTTACAAGTATGCAAATATCATGACAATCAAATGATCTAAATGAATCTTTAGAGTCCAAAGTTGTACCGAAAGAAAGGAGTTCTACTGTTATGTCATTAAATCTTGTATTTAAATTCATCATCCCAAAATCTATTGCTTCATTGAAAATATCACAGTGATAATAATGCTCAATTGTAGTTTCATCACTAGAATGACCAGTGTTATAAGAACCTTCTAGATTAGGTAATGTTATATCATTTCTTGAGCAAACTTTTTAAATTTCTTGGAGAAATTTTCTCGGTAGTCATCTCTCAATTTCTGAAGAAATTGTTTTGTGATAACGCAAACCTCAAAGCAGCCAAGATATCTTGAGATCTTTTTTTAATAGTTTGACAAAGAACATCAGTGATTCTCACAATTCTATACATTAAATGCAAAATAATCATGAACATAAAACTTACCAACTTTTTGTCAGTACCACAAACTTCAACATGAGATCTGTCGTTTGGACAGTGGTCACAAATATATTCAAGCACTTTGTGAGTTGCACCATACATATATATCAAGCTCTTTACGGAGTCGTAATCTGAACTCCGACGAGCAGCTCCTAACCTCTTCAAATTAATCATTTGATTGGTCGTACTTCCCGAATCACACTCTCCAGCAGCTAACATACGTTGAATTTTCTCTATATAAGAAGTTTGAAACTCAATAATTCGTTTAAGAGAAGAAGTAATAATATTGATGATATTGTCCAAATGGGAAAGAAGCTCTAAATGACATGGACATCTTTAACTGCCGCAACCAATTTCAACTTTAACCAATAGAAAAAACAATGGACATAGTATGTATGTTGACAATCACTGAGAAATAATTCTTGAATTCCATTCTAAGCACCTTGCATATTACTAGCACCATCATACCCTTGTCCTCTCATTTTGTTCACATAAAGTTCATGTTGAGCAAGAATATTGGATATCTCAATTTTGAGATTCGATGACGTGATCTCACTAACTCTTTTGATGATGAAGAATAAGTTCTATCAAACTGCTATGACTATTCACAAATATCAAGATAATGGTCATCTGCTCTTGTTTACATGCATTTTTGTGTTTTATTAACAAGAATGCAAAAGTATTCACCCCAACTTTCTCTCAAATGATCCAACGTACTCTATTTGCTATAATATGCAAATTTTCTTTTTGAAGAGTTAGAGCAATGTATTGGGCATTTTATGATACATTTTCCAATATAACTTTATTAACATTTGAATTCAAATATGTCGCATACTTTATTAGTTGTAGAAAATTCCCATGATTCAATGAAGGTGGAGATTTATCGTTACCTCTAAAGATGTAACCTTTAAATGCTAACCATCAAACACTTTCAATTGAACTCGTTATGCAAACAATGTATCTGAAGTTCCATTTTCGATACATTATGCATCACCTTGTAAATATGTTGAGACGATTTGATTAAATCTTTAGCTCTTGTCTCACACATAATATAATATGTTGAACTAGCATAAATAAGAGATGCACATTTATTTCCTTTTTTAACCCCAATTATTATATCCTTCAGTAATCAATCCCGAACAGCCAAACGAATTACCAATGTTGAATTTTAAAGATTCTATTAACTTATCATTCAAAATATATAATGTATTTTTACGTAGAAAACAAGTAAATGATAACTCAATATTTAACTATATGTATATGAATCTATGATTAAAATAAACTCAATTTATTGAAAATACACTCAGTTTACCAGTTTCAACTTTCAAGCTCCCCATTTTCTTATTTTCGAAAAGGGATAATCATTATTTCCACTCTACGATTCTAATTCAATATTTTAATCATATTCATATTTAAAAATTAACACAAAGGCAACAACCACCCATCCATTATTTTAACCATACTTCCCAATCCCATTCAAAATTTCCAATAATATTCCCCAATTCCCTACCAATTACCAAATAATCAAATTCAGTTGTTAGCCCATCACCCACCCCGATCCCATTCAATATTTTAGCCATAAATCCTAATCCCATTATGTGATTCCCTACCAAAGTAATCACACCCATCCAACACCCACCCACCCACAGCATAAGATGCTCCACCCAAAGCAGATTCTCCATCCCAAAATATTAAAAGGAACTAGAATTATGAAGTACAGCAACATAAGCAAGCAAGAAAAATATAGAAAAATGAGTACCGTTCGTAGCAGTGGCACGGACGAAAGAACTAGTTGAGGTATGAATTCAATTCAATGCATTGGGTTGAAGAAATAAAAATTGGTAATTGAAATTTGCATTGCGTTATAAAGTTAAAAAAAAAAAAAAAAAGAGAACAATATAACGTATCCTTAATAATATTAAATATATTTTCTTGTTTAAAAAAAAAAAAAAAAGGGAACAATACATATATCAGGTGTTTACTATACATAATTTCAATTTTAAGAAACAAACTTTGAACATTCAAAAGTCAGGTGATAAATAATATCTATACCATTATATATGTAAATTAGATTCTAATAAATATTTATCCTAAAATCAAGCATTCAACATGTTTCCATTCCAAATAAGACTCTCCAATTTAACAAATTGTGACAATTGAACAAAAGAGAAAAGCTATAGAGAACTCTCCACAGCAAATAATCTCGATTATCACCGCTGGAAACTAGTTCTTTGAAAATTGCTAAATTATTGAGATCACAAATTGAAAATTATCGAAACTATAGAGCATATTTTTTTTAAGGCAACAATCACAAATTGAGGTGATAGTAGAAGTAGCAAATTGAGCTGGCGATCATCCCGAAGTAGGTTTGAATTGTTTCAAAGTTATAATTGGTAGCGAATAACATTGTATTATTTTTGGATCTTCCCATTTTTGAATTGATGAAACAGTGTTGAAGCTCCAATCGTGAGTTGATGTGATGGAAATTGAAAAAATCAATTATTGCATGTGATATTGATCAAATGGCTTGCGACCAGTTTTCTATGATATGTGACCTGTTGATATGGGTCCGTGACCTCTTCAATATAACGTGTGTCCAGTGACTTGTAAACTGTTACCTGATATTGATCATGTGGCTTTTGACCAGTTTTCTTGGATCTGTGACATGTGACTTATGCAATATGACATGTGACCTGTGCATTGTGATATTGATCAAATGGCTTGTGACCAGTTCTCTTGGATATGTGACATATGCAATATGACAAGTGACCTGTGAATTGTGATATTGATCAAATGGCTTGTGACCAGTTCTCTTGGATATGTGACCTATGCAATATGACAAGTGACCTGTGAATTGTTAGATGTGACGTGTAACATGACTTGTGACCTGTTATCAATGCACAAAGACATGGACTTCTGATCTGTGACCAGTTAATTTAATATGTGGCCTTATACAATATGACATGTGACCTGTAAAGTGTGACCTTTGACCAGTGGACTGTAACATGAGATTTGTGAACATAAATCAGTGATATGTGATATGTAAACATTGATATATGACCTATACACAATAACATGTAACCTGTGAACAACTTGTGAATCATCCAACCCATTTCGTCCCACCACGGCCTGCAATTAGAAAATTAATGAGTGATAGCACATGATGTGATCTTCAAGCATTACGAAGATATCATTCTGGCCTCACCACTACTAAAATGTCCTGATGGAAATTTTATTCATTTCTCTTCGCAAAGTTCCAAAGATTATTTCCTTTCCTCGCTTAATTCAATTTTGTACATCTCCTAATCTCAATTTCAAAAATCAAATCGTCACTCTTTTAGTCATTTTCTCATCCAAACAAAATCACGGCAATGCAAACCCCATTATCTTAAAAGTTAAAACAAAGAATTCAGCTATGTTTTCCACTCTGATTAACCCCCAAAGGATGAACCAAAAAGTTAAAATGGAACCAAATTACTGAAATACCAATCAATTAAGAACGTCGTATAGCTCAATACACAAAATAAATTTTCGTCTCCATTTCTATTTACTAAAACAAAAACTAAAGGTTTAAAAAATCAAAAGGATCAGATAGAAATGTATGTGTGGGCGGAATTAATGGTGATTGGAGTTGGCACTGGTCAGAGTAGGGTTTGAGAGAGACACGCAACAGATTATAATTGTATATATTTTCATAGATAGAGAGAGAAAATCCTATTTGTAAATGTTCAGAGAGAATACAAGATATTTCGAATGACCTAGAGTGGGGTGGTTGGGGTGTGGAATGGTTGTGTAGTGGATAAAGATGGAAGTTGCCCACCATATTTGTAATTATATATAATTATAACTTATATTATTAATATTAAAAAAATAATTTATGACCTAATTTATGAATAAATAAACTTTAAACATGAATATTGAAGTTGAAATTTAAAAAACATGCGTGCCTATAATTTATTCTTAAAAATATGTGAAAAATACACCACACATGTTTTTAACTATCCAATTCAAAAATCATGTTTAAAAGTTAATTATTCAAAAATTATATGATAATTCAAATTTTAAATATTAATAATAATATTATAAAATTAAATTAATATACATATCCACCGCACCGCACCACACCACACCACACCACACCACACCCCACTCCCATCCACCCCTTCACTTTTCAAACCCTAATCATTTCATCTCTCTTCTCTTCTCTCTCTATCCTCTCCCTTCTCTCTTTATATCCTCTCCCTTCTTTCTTTTATCTCTTTAGCCCACACCACCATCGGAAGACCGTCAACATCGCCCGTCGCCACCATGTAAACAGGTTCGGCTGTTGCAACAGGGACTTTGCGCTTTCGTTTACAGTAGTGTCCTCGATAGTGAACACTATTGTGAGTATCGTTGCGCGCTACAACTTACTGCGCAACGGTGACAACATCGCTGTCGCGCACAGCGCTGCGCTGTGATTGCGACACTGTTTCTTCCTCCAATCTACTTTGGGGGTGTTTTGAGCGCACGGCGCTGTAATTTGGGGGTGTTTCGGGTTTTGGGCGTTTGGCACTTTGATTTACAAATGGTGATACTTCTTCATATGATCTGTTTGGGATTGCTTTGGGTGTTGGTGATGGCGCGACGATGAGGTGATGGTGGTGGTGCGACGATTGTGGTGAGGTATTGGTGACGACTGTGCATGTGATGTTGGCGCTGATGGAGGTGTTGCAGGCGGCGGTAGTGCTAGCGGCAGCAATGCGGTGGTGGTGGTGCTTGTAGTAGTGGTGCAGCCACAATGGTGTTAAGATGATACGACGTTTCGTTGGTGTCGGTGGTGAATTGGGAAAATGTAAAAATTACCATTTTATCCTTTTAAAATTGTTTAAAATATGGTCAAAGTCAAATTCTTATGGTCAACTAATGAAAAATGGACAAAAATCGTCCATTTATCCTCCGACTATAATCAATTAAAGTGTATGGGACTATGGGTAACATAAATGAATGATTAGGATAAAAGTTACAACTAAATGAAAAGTTAGGAACCATGGATGAAATTTTCCCTTTATTTAATTATGAGGTCAAATAATTGATGTGAATGCGTGTTTAAAGTTGGTCCGCATTATGCTCCAAGTTTTGAAGAATTGAAATTTTTATTTTAATTTAAAATAAGGAGAAAATCGGGTTGAAATAAAGATTTGCGGACAAAATTGAAATAAACTAGACAGTTATAGAGTTTTTTTGGACTTGATTGTACTTGAAAGGAAAAAATTGGGTTTAAGGTTAAAAGTTAGAAAAAGTGAAAGTTGGAAATTGTTATCCTCACAGTGCAACCAGCTTTAGGGATGTCGTACAAGCAGTGTATTTGCTTTCGTCTTTTGAATGTTAGTGCACTGTAAATTACATATCGAGACCACCTTTTACGTATCTAATTTGCAAATTTTCCTAATTAGATTGGTGTCTAAAAATTTGTGCCAAAATGGAATCGAAAAACATGTTGCTGGAAATTTTATAAGTGTTCCAACAATATCTTGTTTAGGTACACTACACCAAAAATGGCCTTTTGCAACACGCAAAAGGCAACATTCGTTGATTAAATGTTGCTAAAGGGGTCTATCGCAATATTTTAGTAAGTGAATGTTGCTATTGGCTAATATAATTGAGCTTTCGCAATATTTTTTAAATAAATGTTGCTAATGTCGCCTTTTACAACGTTTTATAAACGTTGCGAAAAGTTTAAGTTTTTGCAACATTTTTTAATTGTTGCGAAAAATTTAATTTTTTGCAACGTTCAAAAAAAGTTGCGAAAAGTTCACTTTTGGCAACGTTTTTTGAACGTTGCGAAAAGTTCACTTTTAGCAACGTTTTTTAAATATTGCGAAAAGTTTAAGTTTTTGCAACGTTTTTTAGAGCCTGTCTGGTATAAATATCTGTCTGTCTTTTAAGTGATTTTGCTACCGTTTTTTGTCAAAATTGAGGGGCCCACATCTCGCAAAAGAGGTCAAAATTTGCGGCTCAACGGTCTACTTTCTGCTTCAAATTTATACCAGACAGAGCCTTAATTGTTGCGAAAAATTTAATTTTTTGCAACTTTTGGCAACGTTTTTTGAACGTTGCGAAAAGTCCACTTTTGGCAACGTTTTTTAAACGTTACGAAAAAATTACTTATTGCAACGTTCAGAAAACGTTGCGAAAAGTTTTGCACTTTTTTTCCAAATTAAATTATATACGAGCTCAAATGATAAAAATAAAAAATAAACCAAACCCTACACTAATTCACGCCTCCCTCCCAATAAAATCCCTCCATTCTCGCCTCCCTCCATTCACACCTCTCTTCTCC
>CAIGRT010019450.1:0-10017 GCA_903798405.1 Fraxinus platypoda | reverse complement strand
TATTTGATATTACAAAATGAATAAATATTGGACTAATTTTATTAAAAATATTTTCAGAAGACAGCAAATTGTTCATAAGTTAGATATGATTTACTACACAAAAGGACAACAAAGTCTTGCTTGCTTTGGTGGTAAGGTTATATTCTAGTTTGAAATTTGGTTAAAAAATCAATCGGGCCGAACCGGCCCGATAATTAAATAAAATCGGCTAATTGACCTGATCAAATTCGATTTTTGACTGAGCCACTTAAATTTTCATAGTATGAGCTTGTCCGGCCATGAATAGGGTCTGGGTCACTGGTTTATCGAGCCGATCAGTCGGGCCGGACCGATTTTAATAACACTAACTAATAGTTAATATGTGATTAAAATATATTTTTAGTTTATTTTCTAATTACCAATGGAAATTTACCATAATTTTTATTTTTTTTATGTATTCTATATTTTTTCTTTTCTTTTTACAATGGCTTAGCGACGAAATTTTACATATGAAATTATCCCGTCAGTAAATTCGTAAGTAATTTCATCTAATTATTGAATAGATAATGAAAGGATGAAATACAGATCAAATGAGATCTTTCTATGGAGAAATGACGTCCAGTAAATTCTGAGGATTATCTCTGTTCTTGAACTAAAAGATTCGAGCCGGAAACTTGGTACGTGGTTTTTAAGGTATAAGGAGGTTCCTTCGACAGCTTGGCATCATTTAATTCGGGGTAACACGAACTTAAATCCTGACTGCAAAACCTGTAATGTTACGTAGTTTAGAAAATATTACATCATCAAATTTCTCAAACAGANAACTTGGTACGTGGTTTTTAAGGTATAAGGAGGTTCCTTCGACTGCTTGACATCATTTAATTCGGGGTAACACGAACTTAAATCCTGACTGCAAAACCTGTAATGTTACGTAGTTTAGAAAATAATACATCATCAAATTTCTCAAACAGACAGACACCTGAAGAATTCATCTCGACTATGACGAAACACGAGAGTTCTCCACGTTGAACTCACACTCCCTCTTCTCATGACACGTCCCCTCTTAGATTGCACCACAGCTGGTACTTTGCATGCCTCTTCATCACAGTTAAAAGTAGAGAGAGAAGAAAAAGAAAAAAAGTTATATATACGTTGAGAGGGAACAGGGGAGAGGGAGAGTTTGCAAAGCGTCGTCAATCTCTTGGTATGACCGGTTGGTTAATTGCTGCGCGTAAGCCATGCAGAAGCCACGCATTTCTAGATTAAGCCACCACTTGCAGCGTGGCGTAGGCTTTAACGCTCCATCTGGTCACATCTTAAACAACACCGATCCATCATCATCACACTCTATATATGATATATCCCTTCTTTCTCACATACTCGATCCTACACTCCAATTTACTTCCCTCTCTTTTTATGCATATCCTGTAAGAAAAATGAAAACCCAAGTTGAGTTGAAATTTTCATCTTTCTTTGAAAAATGGATGTGTTTACTTGAAGAATTTCTTCGATATTATCTGAGGGTCTCAGCGGAGAATTCCCAGGAAGTGGACCATGAAGTTTTGGTTAATATGCTGACAGCCCATCACAAGGAATACTATACTTATAAATGGGCTGCGGCACAGGAAGACGTTTTGGCGTTCTTCGCGCCTGTTTGGTTAAGCCCAGTTGAGAACGTCAATCTTTGGATCACTGGATGGAAACCGTCGATAGCTTTTCGACTAATTGAGTCACTGAGAAAGATTCAGTCTCCAGGTGCAAGCCTGGCTACCATGACTGATGAACAAGTGAAAAAGATTGAGGCTTTGAGAGTGAAGATAAAAATGGATGAGGACAAAGTGGAGAGAGAGTTTGAAAGGCAACAGGTGGGCATGGCAGACCGGAAAATGGTGAAGTTGGTAGCTTTAGAAAAGCGAGTTGTGAAGAATGGTGAATCGGCGGTAACTCAGTTAAATGAGCTGGTGGAGATGGCGATGAAGGGGTTGCTGGGTGGGTTGGAGAAAGTGATGAAAATGGCTGATTGTGTGAGGCTTAAGACACTGAAGGGCGTGTTGGATATCCTAACTCCCATTCAATCTGTGGATTTCTTGGCCGCCATGTCCACGGTTCAAATTCGGATGAGGAAATGGGAGAAGAAGCATGATAAAAATTTGTAATGACATTATTTAAGGCAGCAATTTCCAGTGGACGCTACGTATTTTATGTGATAGTTAACTGCACTCGTTCTAGAGTTAGCACTAGAGGGCAATAGATTCTAGTTGAACGAAATCTGAAAAACGTAGGATTTTCCTGAGTCTGAGAATGTTCTGTGTATTTTTATTCCAATGAAAAGCAAGTTTTCATTTTATTTTCAGTCTTCAGATATTAGTTCTTGGTTTTGGATTTTATTTTTCATCTTCTGATCGGTTTCACTTACTCATTAATCCGTCTTAGAACGTAGCAAAATATATGTTAACATGAAGGTCACCTTTATTTTCGTATCTGAAAATAAAATACAAAATATCAAACAAGATGACCAAGCCACACTATACTCCCTCTAATATCGATATCAACATAATGGCAACTAAGGATGAGGATCGACCTATGGATCTGTCGGACCCAATAAATTAATAAGCCCTTGTTTGATCCCATTATTTTCAAAATATATTTTTTTGTCTTCTTTTCAACCAAACATTTTTCAATAAAATAATATTGCACTCAAATTAAATATTTTTCCTTATTTTTAATCGCGTACTCTTCATTAATCTACTATTCAAAAATGTATTCTTTGTCAAATAATGGGACTCAAACGACTTCTAAGCATGGTTGATAGTCTCAAATGACTTGCCGGGTAATACAAAACATCAAACAAAATGAAGGACCCACACTCTAATTCGTCTTGTTGAGACTTGAACATGTGATCTATTATGTGCTTCCAAAATTTCGTGAAAGTCGCATATACTAAAATGCAACTCTTCTAGTTGGGGCATTTTTTGGTTGGATGGTGACATTGGCTTGCTTCTGGACGTTAGGTGATATTCTAGATGGTTCTATCATTTAACCTAGTTGCATCTCTTCGTTTGGCATACTCTGCATTTTGGTTTTCGTCTTTTGAGAGAGAAAATAACCTTCTAATTAGTGTTCTTCATTTTTGTTGCTTTACTCTACTCGAAAACCTCATTCGAGGTTATAAATCTTGTAATCCTAGTGTTATACTTGAAATCTGAGCAATCTGTGTGAATGAGTCTGAGTGATCTTTCTCTTTAGTACAACTTCATATTATAGTTTGGAGATTTGAGTGTTCTTGGTGAAATATGCCTTCGATCTTCAGACTGATTGAAAGATAAGTCTTCGATAGACTATTATTTGTTGTAATATTGAATGATCTTGTAATATTTGTTGTGATTTTTGGGCCATCTACTGAAACCGAGCATATTGGATACTCAACAGGGGATTGGACGTTAGAAGCGGTAGCCGAACTTCTGGGGCTTCGGCCGAAAAATTCCTTGTGTTCGATCTTTTAATTTCTCCAAGTTTTAATTTTTTATTGATTTGAGATTATTTTGTATCTTGAGTTTAATATCGTGTTTATTTGGGCATTTTTAGTGGTATCAAAGCAATAACTGAGAACAAGATACTTGAATCTTGAATAAAGTGGTTGATCTGTTATAGATTGTAAAATTTTTGGAACTGTTCTTAAGTAAAACTAAAAAATATCAAGTTTTTGTAAACTCTCTGGGTAAGATCTTTAATTTTTGTAAAGTTTACTTTCAAAAATAAATTAGGGTTTCTTGATTTTTCCCTTAATTTACCATACACTGAGGCCTCCTGGAGATTGATCTTTGTCCAAAGACTCCTACAAGGCCTTGAGAATTTGAGTTAAATTGAGTACGGATGTGTATCTGGAGGATCTTGAAGGAGAAATCTCTTAAACATAGAGTTGTGATCTCTGTTTGTGTGGTTTTGCTCTTCATGTTCTCTTGATTGAGATTAAAACTTGCTAAATTTGTGAAATCTTGTTTTACTAGGTATATTACTGTGATTTGTGATTGACATTAACCTGTATTCTTGTTATTCTTTGCAAATCTATGAAAATTGTCTTCAACCTGTGAGTCATACTTGTTTCTAATATGGTTTTTGCAAAGTTTGAAGTTAATCAGTTTGATGGAAAATGTGATTTCAATATGCGGAGTCAGGAAATGGAGGCTATTTTAATGCAAATGAGGTGTGTTAGGGCATTAGACAATAGTTGGCCCATTAACTTACTTCCTGCAAAGAAAACTGAACTTGAAAAAGTTACATAGAGCACTATTTTCTTGTACTTATCTGAAAATGTGATAAGAGCTATTGGTGAAACAAAAATTACTTTTGAACTGCGGACTAAACTTCATGTTAAATATGTAACTAAGACTACTCCAAATAAATGCTATCTGTTAGCAAGTATTTTCTTTTAAAATGGATCTCTCGATTGATTTAGATGAAAACTTGAACAGATTTACAAAACTTACCCAATTGTTATGAAAAACTTTAAAAAGATCAGACGACAATAGTCTTGTTAAACTCCATCAGTGACACACGTAGATACATCAAGATTGCTCTAGAATATGATAGGGAAGAACTCACTATTGATATAATCATAGATGCCATTAGAAACAAAGTTCTAGAAATGATATCTGAGTCTAATGATAGTCAAAATGGAGATAATCTGTTAGTAAAAGGGAAAGCTTTTGGTAAATCTAATTATCACTCTAAGACCTTTAATGAGAATAAGAATAGATGGAGTGATAAGAATAAATCCAAAAATAAGGCAAAAGGTAAGAAATGCTATTACTATGGAAAGTTATTGCACTTTATTAATGACTATTATAAGAAGAAAAATGATTCAAAAGAAAAGAGATTTGATAATGTCTTAGTCTATGATAAAGATAAGCTCGAAGATGGGTTAGTCCTTGTTAATATAGAAAAGAAATTGAATGATGAATGAATATTTGATTCAAATTGAAGATAGGCTGGTCCTTGTTAGCATGGTCTCTATTTTCTTAAAGCAAAACCCTTACTTTGTTTTACTGCAGCTGCTTTAAATGAAAATTTTACTCTTGTAAGGTTATGGCATGAAAGACTTGACCACATTAGCAATAAAAGTCTGAAATCTTTACAAAACTAGGGGTCATTTGGAAAAGTAAATATTGGTGATTTCTTTGATTATGAAAATGTTTAATTGGTAAACAAATCAAATTACCTTTTCCTACTGGAACTCACAATTCTAAACAAATTCTTGAATACTTGCATGTTGATTTATGGGATCCTATATCGGTGACTACTATATCTGGTTTTAAATATTATATTCTTATCATTAATGATTTTACAAGAAAAATCTGGGTGTTTTTATTAAAAAAAAAGAAGATGACACCTTCATTGTTTTCAAAGAATGGAAAATCCAAATTAAAAATCAAACTGATGTGAAAATTAAATTTTTGAGGACTCATAATGGCCCGGAATTCTGCAATTATGAGTTTGATCATTTCTGTAAATTGCATGGTATTGTATGGCATAGAACTGTACTATATACACCCCTAACAAAATGGAATTGCTGAAATAATGAATAAGAGTTTATTAAATAAGGTTAAATGCATGGTTTTGAGCTCGTTTGCCTAAACTGTTTTAGGGTGAAGCTGTTAAAACATTGCATATCTAGTTAATAGAACCCTTACAAGTGCTCTAAATTTTGAAGTCCTTAAATCTGTTTGGTCCAAAAACTCTTACCTAAAAACATTTGGCTATGCATATGCTAATCAAAATATTGCTAAGATAGAACTAAAATCACTTAAATGTGTTTTCTTGGGTTATGGGGAAAATGTTAAAGACGACAGAATGTGGATGAAAAGTGAAAAAGGCTATAAGGTTATAATAAGAGGAAATGTCATTTTTAATGAATCTACTATGCCTTGCTTGGAATGAAAGAAAGAGAATTTGACCATAGAAGATGTTCAAATTGAGTTGGAGACTCTTCATATTGAGATAAATGCTCCTGAACCTGCAATTGATGAATATGCCCTTGGTGATAATGTTCCCTTAACTGAAATTGAAAAAGATTAAGCTACTGAACTTAATGACCAATTTGATCATTCATCTCTTTCCCTTGATGAATACCAACTCACAAGAGATATGGGGAGAACGCAGATCGAACCTCCTACTAAGTCTACTAAGTTTGATAGTGATGATTTTATTTCTTTATTCACTTATCAAGAGCAGTTTGAAAATGAGTCAAACTCCTATGAAGATGTTATCAATTATAAAGATTCTAAAAATTGAAAAGTTGTCGTGGAAGATGAAATGTCTTTTTACCCCTTAAGAATAAAACCTTGAAATTAGTTGACAGGTCCAAAAACTATAAAATAATTGATTGTAAGTGGATCTACAAGATAAAAGATGAGAAATGGGGAAGTAAAAGTGTTAGATACAAAGCTAGACTTGTTGCAAAAGGATTTACACAAAAATGTGTAAATTATACTAAAATTTTCTCCATTAATTGTAGTTAAATATGCTATTATCACATGCATTCTTTCTCTTGTTGCTCAATTTAAATGGGAACTTCATCAACTAGATGTTAAAATTTATTTTCTTTATGGCGATTTAGATGAGATAATCTATTTGAGACAACTTGTTGGTTTTTTAAAAGGAGATTCTGAAAATGTTGTTTATTTGCTAAAGAAATAACTATATGGCTTAAAACAAGCTCCAAAGCAGTAGTACAAAAGATTTGACACTTTTGTTCTAAAACTTGAGTTTCAAAGAAGCAACTATGATTCTTATCTCTACTGTAAAGGTAAAGGAGGTAAAAACTCTTTGTATATAGTGCTTTATGTTGATGATATGTAGCTTGGTAGCTGTGATAAATCTAAAATTGAAGATATCAAATAGAAACTAAAATATGAGTTTGATATGAAGCATCTTGGTTCTGCCAAAAAGATCTTTAGTATGCAGATCTTGAGAAATAAAGAAAAATATTTGTTATTTCTGTCAACATGACTATGCGATCAAAATTCTAAAAAAATTTAACATGTTTGATTGTAAACCTATGACTTTGCCTCTTGCAAACCATTTTAAACTTTCATCTGACTGCTGTCCTAAATCTGATGAAAAATTTGCTAGAATGTTTAAAATCCCTTATGCTAATGTGATTGGATATGTTATGTATTTGATGATATGTACCGATCTGACCTTGCTCATAGTATTAGCATACTTAGTAAATTTATGAGTAAACCTGGGGAAGAATATTGGAATGCTTTAAAATAGCTTTTAAGATATCTGAAAGGAATTTTTGGTTTTGGTCGTGTTTAAAATGAATAAAGATGGGGTAACTTTAAAGGGTTATACTGACTTTGACTTTGTTGGAAATAAGGATAAAAGAAAATCAACATCATTTTATTTCTTTACTTTGTGTGACACTATAATTAGTTGGAAATCTCAACTTAAGAAAATTGTGGCTTTGTCCTCCACTGAAACAGAATATATTGTTACTTCTGATGCATGTAAAGAAAGTATTTGGTTAAGTGGTTTGTTGAAAGAACTAGGTTTTGTTGATAATAATACAATCTTATTTTTTGATAACCAAAGTGCTATAAGTTTGTCTAAAAAATCCATGTTTTATGATATGACTAAACATATAGACATTATATTTCATTTTATTAGAGACACTATTTCAAAAGGGTTCTAAAAATTGGTAAGGTAGCTAACCAATTTAATCATTCAGATATGGGAACAAAAATAATACATTTAAACAAATTTCAAAATTGTTTGAAGTTGTTATCTGTTGATACTTTGTAATGCATGTACAAGTACTCATAGCAAATGAAAAATTAAATTGCTCATATTGCTCTTGGTTGCACTTTTAGTCCCAAATTTTTGGTAGCAAGGTGGAAATTTTTGAGGCTCGAACCTGTGATATATTATATGCTCCAAAAATTTGGTAAAAGTCGCATATACTAAAATGTAACTTTTCTAGTTGGGGCGGTTTATACTATGGTAACACTTGGCTTGCTTCTAAGCGTTTGATGATATTCTGGATGGTTCTATCATTTCACCTGGCCACATCTCTTCCTTTGGTATACTCTGCATTTTGGTTTTCGTCTTTTGAGAGAGAAAATAACCCTCTAATTAGGTTTCTTCATTTTTATTGCTTTATTCTACTCGAAAGCCTCATTCAAGGCTATAAATCTTGTAATCCAAATACTATACTTGAAATCTGAGTGATCTGTGTAATGGAATCTAAGTGATACTTCTATTTAGTAAAACTTCATATTAGGGTTCAGAGATTTGAGTGTTCTTGGTGAAATATGCCTTCGATCTTTAGAGTGATTGAAAGATAAGTATTCGATGGACTATATGTGTTGTAATATTGAACTATCATGTAACCTTTGTTACCAATTTTGGGCCATCTAATGCATCTGAGCATATATTCAATTTATTGGATGCTCAACGGGGGAGTAGGTGTTAGAAGCGATCGTCGAACCTCTAAGCTTTGGCAAAAAAATTCCTTGTGTTCGATCTTTACATTTTTGCAAGTCTTACTTTCTGTCGATTTGAGATTATTTTGTATCTTGAGTTTAATATCATGTTTATCTGGGCCTTTTCACGTCTGAAGGCTTTATAAGCATTGTACCAGTAAAAAAAGAGTCACATTATCATTCTTCCCTTGAAATTCAGCATTGTACGCGAATCACCACCCTCTTTAGTAGTCACTGCCTCCACATCCTTGTCTGATAGTTGACCTATAAACCTACGTAACTATGCAACCAGAAACAACCACACTCCATAGCTACCATTCCCTACCATCACTAAGGTATATGTGTTCTTCAGCCTAGTGCTTTCCACTTGATTATTATCCGGGGCTCTTGTCATCCGTGGCCGACTGAACTAAAATAGCATCTCCTCTCGGTACTTCATGCACTTTCAGATTCTTTTACCTCAATTTCTTCATAATATTCATAGCATGAACACATCCTTGTGGCATTGTTGGAGTAGGTTGACCTTGAGTTTGGCCCTAGAGAGACACTGCACAAAATTTTGGTTAAGTAGTTAATTGAAAATGATTTAAGAAATAAGAGTGAGGTTAGAAAGGGGCACGGCCTTTCTCACTCTAGTGTAAGAGAATATGTTGAACGTTTTTGGTTTTGGATAACATTCATGGAAAATAATAATAGATTTATGAAACCTTATCCAAGTCGCGAGTTCCAAAGTGACCTGAACTCTTCATATGACAATATATAAGGAATATGACTAATCTTTTCGCCTGCCTATAACTCATTAAAGTAAAAAAAAAAGTCAACCGTGTGATAGAACGCTTTCATGCTCGAAATGACTTCCTGGTGACCCAAAGGTCGATCTCCTAGGAGAACCCTCAGGAAAATTCGACTACTATGTCTTGTATATAGTTTTTTTAGATTTCACATTGTCTTTCTCATTTATGAATGGGATAAGTTTATTTGTGTTTAACATTAGATACAGGTCAAGCTATACTCAATTTTAAGTCTCTATTAATTTTATTTTCGTTAGTATTAACATGTCAACTAGAATGAATTAAATATCAATAAACTATAATGTTCGGTGAATTATTATTTTTTAAATCATTTTTTGCCCCTGCTTGGTGAGGATTAAAATTAAATTTTTAATAGATTTTAATAAAAATTGATGAAATATGTGGTTGAAAAGTTGTAGGATCCATAGAATTAGAGGTGGGCAAAACCCGACCGAACCCGCCAAAACCGAACCAACCCAACCGGTTTGGGTTGATTTTTTTTTGTTTTTACACGGGGTTTGGTGGGTTGGCTATGAAGGCGGGTTGGGTTGGGTTGGGTCGGGTTGGGTTATAGGTTAACTTATGAAAATCGAATAAACTCGTCCAACCCGACCCGTCTACTTTAAAAAGAAAAAGAAAAAGAAATAAAATGCTTAAAAAGTAAAAAGAACCTAAAAAGTATGAGTGAATGTGGAACTGTAATTACCTTGGTGCATTTTAGAGGAAGAGTTTATTGTCTTCCCACAAGAAATGTAGTATAA
>CAIGRT010019431.1:0-16042 GCA_903798405.1 Fraxinus platypoda | reverse complement strand
CCCCCCCCCCCCCCCACCAAATGTTCACATTCCCATGCACAAGTAGTTGTATCCTAACTGTGTGCATCAGTGTATACATACGAATATTGACTTGCCTTAACCATCTAAGTCCTTGTTCCCATAGTTTATGCAAGAAGACATCGAAAGACCACAGCTTTTTTCTAGACTTAGAAAATTTGGTACACATTGGAGACTAGAAAATTTATACGACGCTCTGGAGACGTGCTTTTTTCAATATACTTGAATCGTATTACCTTCAAGGTTTTGTGACGGAAAATATTATTTTATTGNTGTGACGGAAAATATTATTTTATTGAAAAATGTGTGATTGAAAATAAATAGAAGAATGTTAATGAAAATTTCAATGTGGCTCAAACATGGGTTGATTTTCAAACTAATTATGTAGTTAATAGTTATTAACATTATAATTTTTACAATATTGAGTAGGATTATGTCATTTAATTATGTAAATACTTAGTGATTAAATCTCGAGTAGATTTACTTCACGTGAAACGATCACCCTGCTCAATTTATGGAAATTGACATATATGTCACTTAGATAGGCCACCTACGAACTTTGGACTCATTTTATGAATTCTAAGTTTGAGCGGAGTACTATTTCGTAATTAATCTTGATCGATCGAACTCTGTACTAATATTTTGGCGACTAAATGTTCTCAACAAAGGACGAGTAAAGAAGTCACACGAGATTTTGCATCATGAAGTCTCGTATAGCCCAAAATCTAATCCTAAAGTTAACGTGCCAATATTGTACGAAAATTTCGAAGGATATGTTAATAATTGTGGATAATTATTATTCGACCTCACGTTAGAACAAAATGATATTTGCATCACTATCTAATTTAACTTAACAATTTAGACATTAAGCAAACGATAATTTCAAGGGAATAGTTAATTTTACTCGATTTGGTGCAATAATATTCCTTCTTATTTGGTCCATATATTTGCTTCCTTAATCGGAAAGAAATTTTCTGCTTGTACAAAAAATTTCTTGCCAGAAATTGTATTTTGTATGGTTTCTATTTTTTTTTTCTGTACATATAGATGTTCTCGAAAAAAGGGGTAAGTATGGACGAGCAATGACATAGGCATAGGCAGGTGGGGGCTAGTGGAATCCCAGGCCCCTATCGAAACTTGAAAAAAAATAATTGCATTTTTATTAAAAATTAATAAATTTGAGATCTCAACTCGATTAGGTTGTATGTGGACAAAAAATATTTCATGCACAAAAAATTCAATTTAATTTCGCTCTATAAAACTATCCGAGTCGTCACGAGTACGAGTAAAAAATGAAAAATAGACTATTTCTTATTCCCTCGCACTATTTATGTTCATTTTTAAAATATGAATGTACTTATATTAAAGGTGATGATAAAATATAAAAATAAATTAAAGAAGAAAAAAAAGTTAATTAATTCATTAAATTAAATTTTTATATTTTAAAAATTAAGTATTTAGTAATTTTTTTTTATAAAAAATTAAAAATAGAGCTGGCCCCTTTCCCCCACTATAAAATCTGTCATCAGTTTTCTCGCGCTAGGAACGCTAGCTAGTTCTCGCTCTAGAGTGCGTGCTTTCTACAAATATTTTACCAAATTGAAGTGAATAAGCAGTAGAATCTTTGATTGATCAATTTGAATTCAAAATGAATATGATGGATTCTTCTCCTCCACCGCCTTCCGATTCTTCTTCATCGCCACCGAGTTCCGCTGCGCCACCGGCGGAGCAAAAGCAGGAAGAAAGGGAAAAGGAGATGGTGCACAAGACTAAAGTTGTACAATTCTTGGGAAGGACAACGCCAATTATTTTACAAAATGATAATGGACCATGTCCTCTCCTCGCTATCTGTAAATTCATTTTCCCTCATTTCTAGGGCTTTTACAAGAAATAAGAAATGTGTAATAATTGTAAATAGTTAAGTAATCTGATCAGATGAGAAACAAGAAATGTGTATACTGCATATTTTTTCTGCTATTTATGCTTGTTTCTAATAACTGGAAATTATTAAATAATTTGATCAATTGAGAAACAAGTAAACGAAGAACTTCGCTACTGAAACGATTGATTATTTGGATTATTTATTCGTAAATTTTCTGGCCTTGATTTGGTTAGGTATTACAATTCAGTTCCCTTCTTCTGCGAGGGATTTATACGCTCACTTTTTTTTTCTTTTTTTTTTTTAAATATTTCTTTTATACGCATATGTATGAACTTAATTAATATTGAATGTGGTAGTAGAAGAAAAGGAGGAATCAATCTTCTGTAAGAAAATGAAATATAAGCAGAGATTAAAATGATTTTATCGCCACAATTATGCATGGGTATTTTTCATACATGTCATCATACATTTATAACTACTATGAATTCACTTTTTGGTGCTTTATTTAAAATGTTACATTTAATAGCTATGTGTTGATTTATTTTTCTTTCTTAAATTACAGAACTATTGCTTGCCCCGCGATTGACAATTGTTTGAAAAAGTTTGTGTTTCACATAGCCAAATATTTTGGTGTAAAAAATTTGTGGACATTTCATGGTCTTATGTTGTCTAAGATGTTCTTTTCATTGTGATCGAGTGACTTCCTTTTGTGGTTTACTCATTGCTCGTTGCATTTGGTGATAGGTAATGTTCTTTTGTTAAAGAACAGCTTGAAATTGAGTCCAGATATTGTAGAGGTTTCTCAGGAGAAATTGCTTTCACTTATTGCTGAGCGGTTAATTGATTCAAACAGCAACATCAATGTAACTGCCTTTTGCACTATCTTGTTTAAGCTTCTTTGTTCATAACGTTCATAACTCAATTTTAACAATTGAGAATTGTAGTTTTCCTTGCTTATTTTCTTCATATTTTTGACTGACTTAATTGGGTTCCAGGACAAAGATGCTGGATATGCTGAAAATCAGCAACAGAATATTGCTGATGCAATTGATTTGCTTCCTAGACTTACTACTGGCATTGATGTAAATGTAAAATTTAGAAGGTAGATTAGCTTTTATTTTACTTTATGCTACTATCATAATTTTTTGCTAGAAATAAGGTGTTGGTGATTACTAGTGAAGGTACATGGCTTGCGTGTTGCACAGTGCCCTTTAATATATGCATGAGATTAATCTCTTATGGCATGCAGTATAATTGTGAATTAGTGGTGAACATCTTTATAATTGTAATTCTGATGAAAGGATCTCTATTATTTTTTCAGAATTGATGATTTTGAGTTCACGCGGGAGTGTGCAATATTTGATTTATTGGACATTCCACTCTATCATGGATGGATAGTTGATCCCCAGGTATGAATTTCACAACTCACCTGTCCAAAAAAGTTGTGCTCAACATATCTTTCCGTGTCTGCAGAATGCTTGTTGACTTGCACATTTGCTTGATGTACTTATCATTTCATGCATGCTTACCAGGATTATGAAACTGCGGATGTCATTGGGTCAAAATCATATAATACTCTCATGGGGGAGCTTGTTTCTTTGGAAGCTCAAACTATTAAGAGTGAATATAAACAGAATCTTGTAGATGATTCTGTTGATTTTGTTGCTGCAACGACTGCAGCTTTGGGAGTACCTTCACCGTCTCTTTCAAGAGGTCGATCCTTTGATGATTCTGCCTGTTCAGACTCCCCTCACTTAAGAGCAAGAAAGGGGGATGTTGAAGAAGAAGTGGAGCTTTTGATAGCCTTGAAATTGTCGGAGGCTGCAATGCCTAATTCATCAGCTGATAACGTGCTTAATGATGGATTCAACTCGATTGTGAATTTTACCGAAAGTGCATGCAATAAAAAGTCCGAATTGGTAGTTTGTCCAGAAACAGTGGAAGAGAAGGTTGTTGATCAAACTGTAACTACTCTTGAGCATGGAACATTGAAATGTGTTGATAGCAATGCTTTGAGCTATCAGAACGATGATGCAAAATTGGATGAAACAGTTACAGGGGATGATACTCTAATGCAGAGCAACTGTGTCCTACCGACCTCTGAAGAATCCAAAGAAAATTGTAAAAATGTAGTTGAAAAAACTAGTTCTGATGTGCATGTTGAGAATGAAAATGTGCAACCTGTGTCTTCCGACCAAGATCCTGTGATTGCTGTTGATAGTGTCTTATATAAATCCACGAGGGATGAGCATGTTCAAAATGAAGTTACTTCCACATCTGATGCAGATGTGTCTAGAAATCATCATAATAGTTGTGAGACAAGAGATTCTTCTGATTTGTTGACTCCGTCTGTAGATTTGAATCCATTAAGTGGTCAAAATCCTAAGACTGATGATCCTGAAATCCTCAGTTCGAGCATTGGCAGTGAACCCATATATGAAGGTGAGGAGTGCATATTGGAGTCAGGAACTACAATTTATGAAAATCGGGAGCCTGTCTATGAAGGTGAAGTAATTCTTTCGGGACAAGTGGATAAAAGCAGCATTAATGACAGTGACCAAACTTGCAAGGATATAATGACTTTGAAACAAGGTACAAGAGCTGCCTACAAATGGAGAAAAAATTTTTGCTAGATGATTAATTGTTTTATGTCACTTGGGAAATGATACTTTCTTTCTTTTTATTTATTTATTTTATTTAGGAGATAAAAGGATTTTTTGCTTATGTCCCTCTCTTAATTCTTTTTAGGGGAATTGATAAGAAACTTCGTGAGGAACAGTGCCAGTCAGTTGACCATATATGGGTATGTTGTTTTTTGGTTTTACTACATGATGTGATTGAGAAGACTTGGTATGTAGAAAAAGGAGATTCTGACTTTTTTTTTTGGCAGCTTATTGTGCTTACAGGATAAAGTGAAAGAACGGGAGTTGTGTGTTTTTTTCAGAAATAATCATTTCAATACAATGTTTAAGGTTGGTGTGCGGCCTAGATAGCTCTATCTTAGTTAACGATGCATGTTTTTTGTTGCCAATTACCCTGATGGGAACTGAATGAGTTGCTGAATTTTGTGTATGACTGACGTCTGACTGTGTTACCTGTAATAATTAACCTTAGGAGATTAATAAATATAGCTAATTTGATGTATTAGTGATTACATTTCCTCCTTTTTCTTTTATTAAGAAATTTCTCTTGTTGATATGTCATGTTGCATAAAGACACATTGACTTATACTGGAGTATCATTTTGGTCATGCGAAGAATGAAAAGGGACCTAAAATACAAATTTTTAGTAATAGATGGCATCTCAACACAATTGTGCACAGGAACATAGATTTTCACATATAATTATGGAACTTCATTATAATAGAAAGTTTAGATGTTATTTCTACGGCTATACATGAAGCTGGTCCTCTACTTAGCAACAAATGGCAATGATACTGAACCCATGAATAGTAGCCTTGCACTAGAAGAGATATGAAGTCAAGTATTCACAGTTCCATTTTTGCGCAGAAAAAAATTTCCTGGTGTAATTTTTATAAATTATCAGTTATATTATCAATCATTCGATTGTTAAGTGTGCTTGTTATGGTTCTTGACATCAGTTTCTTTAATCACCATGTGATATTTTATTTGCAGTATGAAGGTGAATTATATATCCTTGCTACCGATCAAGGATACATAAATCAGCCTGATCTGGTCTGGGAAAAGCTGAATAAGGTGAGATTGTAGCATGGAAGCACCATACTTCCTTTGTTTTTCAATTGATCTTAGTTGCTGTTGGAATGAATATTGATCTATAGACAGTCTTGTTAAAATAGCCCTTTATAGTTGGAATGAATATTTGATCCATACAGTCTGGTTATAAAATGCAATTTTAAGTTTTAAAAGCTGAGTTCGATGAACTGACACTCCTATGGAGCAATAGTCCATGTGCTTAGATTCTGTCTGCATAAAAGATGGAACGTAAAGCTTTGAAAGATGAGTGTGATGAACTGACTGAGCAATGGTCCATGTGTAAACGTTTTGTCTGCCACTTGGGATGGAATGGTCAAACTGGACCAAAATATAACTTGGTGACGAAATTGAAACAAATTATAGGTGGGTGACCAAAATGAAACAAACCTCTAAGTTGGGTAATTTCCAATGAAATCTTCCCATATCTAATTGCTTAGGAGGCCTAATTTAATATTTTAGTTTTAATAAATTCTATTTCAGTATAATAAAGCTCTGAGTTAGAAAGCACTACTTGTTTTAATATAGGAAATAGCAAGTTCTTTGTTTTGCCATAAATTAATCCAGAGCCATCTAGCAAGGTGCTGCAAGTTTCCTTCCATAAAAAGTGAAATCTTTCTTTTCTTTTCCTACATGCTTTGTATTATGGGAAAGTTCTACAACATAGTCTATGGTTAAAATGAGTTTTGTAGTAAGTGTGTGTCTCCTTTTCCCTTCCTTGAATTTATTTATTTAATTTTTTGGGGGGAAAGAGATCTCCTAAATATTCCTTTCTAACTTTATCTGGTTGATTTTTATTTGATGATTAGGTGAATGGGGACACCTTGTATATGACCGGCAACTTTAAGGAATTCAAAGTGGAAGATCATTCGAACAGCACATGGCATGAACAGAATGCCATTGAAAGTTCTGCAGTATGTAACTTCTAAGGACTCCAAATATGTTGGTATTTTGAAAAAACCGAGTATAACCTAACTAAATTTTGTTTTGCAGGACTATTGGCCTAGCATTGATGGTGGTTCTCAAGAAAATTTGACTTTCAAGTAATTGTTTAATTTCTCTAAAGCCTGATTGATTCACCATTGTCGAATAATTAGATGATAACACAGCATGATTTCATTCTGATGATTATTTCTTCTTCCTCCCCTTCGCATTTATTCCATTGTCTTCATTACTACATCCAATTTCAAGAAGCAGATTTTTTAAATCTGTTGTTACATATATTTACTTTTTATTGTAATTTTTCTTTAGTATGATTTTGATTGGAATGAATCCATGAGCTATTTTAACTTTCAACGTGACAGTCAGATTCATCATGTACTTGACATGCAGAACAATATTTTTATTTCTGTTCCCTGAAAGGAAGTATATGTTTTCGAATGTCAGCTTTTCATTGAGGTCTATTTAATTTGTTGTTTGCAACAAACTTGTTTACTCAGCTTGTTGATTGTCTTTGTTAAAAAAATTATTTTAGAGCAACCTCATCCAAAGGAATTTTATTTCAACTTCTTTTTTTCAGTGTTATATTTTATTTTTTGCTAAAATTAACATTTCATTCAGTCTTGTCCATAATTTACTCATATTCAACATTATATGACGAGCAATGCCTTCTGAGTAACTTTGATACTGTTTTTTTGACAGTTCTGATTTGCAATTAGCAATAGCTCTTCAACAACAGGAATTTGAGCAACAACAACCACAGCATAGTTCTCAGCAACAGCAACCGCAGCTTAATGCACAGCAACCTGCCATCACTGGTGGTTCAAGGCTGATCACTGGTCCCCCGGTAGGTTTCGTATCTGAATTTTTGTTTGGGTTTGACAAGTCAAGTTATATTGGCAAACGCACATGTTGGAACACATTGATGGACAGAATTGGATATTACTAAGCCCCTGTTTGGGCTCCATTAATTTCAAAATACATCTCTCTCATCTTTTCAACCACCCGTTCTCCCATAAATAATATTACAAGTAAACCCAAAACTTTTTCTTATTTTTTAACCACATTCTTCAAAAAAATCACTATTCCAAAACACATTTTTTCTCAAATTCTCATTAAAATAGAGCCCAAACAGGGGAATAAGAAAAAGAAGCTAAAATCTTGTTCTTACTACCATCGAGCCCCTCCCTGTATTGCTTACCAAACATGGTGTAAAGGTTAAGTTGAGCTAGTGCGGAGAGGAAGAGATTGTTCTTATGATTGTTATGTATATGTTTGGCAAGTGTTTATAAACAGTTGTGTTCATGTGTTCATAAATAGATACGAGTGATAAATAAATGGGTAGAACATGTGGATAAAAAGCAGTTTGAAATTTAGCCAGTGTTGCCAAACACGTACTAAATGTTTATACTGCAGAAGATGGGAATACTACTATTTAGTGGAATCATCAACTGTTCCCAATGATTTTTGCAGGTTCCGAGTAGCGCCAAATATAAATCTTCGTCTTCCAAACAGGACCCGAAACCATCGAAAAACAAGTGTAATGTGATGTGATTACGATATAATTCTGTAAATGTTCGATGGTTTCTAATAAATTGTAATATCCATTCGAGTAATACTCTCATCCAGCTTGCTGTACATATTAATAAAACTTCAGTTTTGGGCTCTACAATATAGACCCGTTTCTTTCCATTTGTCGATGTTTCTCAGTTTAGTCATTTGGCAGTGAACTAATTCTGTGTTTGTCTACGGTTCCATGATTATGTTGTTCTCACTTGCCATTGAAAAGGAACTGGATACATATATATACACACCAGTGAAAACCTGTTGAGGATGTGGACCAAAATTTTTGGACACTCTGCTCTATGCGCATAGTTGGGGATTATCTCGTTAATTGTAAGATTTTCGAGGGGTGATAGCTGCCTTCTTGTCAACTCCTCCCGAAGGTATAAACTTCAAAATTTGCTTGTATTCCTTCATGAATATTAGCTTATTTTGATCTTTGTACATGTTTCTATTGAAGGTCTAACTCGTTGATAATTTTTTAATAAATTGGTGACGATGAAACTTACTGAGATGTTACAGTAATGTTGATTTTGTGGTGTCCACGAGTAGGAGAATGCCAAAATAAAATAAAGTGTAGGGATGAAAATTTATGTCCATTTACTATGAACTCCAAAATTTATTGCTAAGGAAATGAGAAATGACACATTTGAAGTCTTTGGATGTATTATCATGATCGAGATCCTAACTGTGAAAATCGTTATGTGCGTGTATAAAATTTACATTTGTTCACATTTACAATGAGTTTCACCTACTGTCAACAAAAGATGACTTAATCATGCTTTTGAAATAATTAACACTATTGTTTTAACTTTATCAAACTTCTGGTTGCTACCTAACCATCTCTTTGAAAAATTATTCTTACTTTGTTCACAAGCAACAACATTTCTACATAACAAATGCCACAATGCTAAGAAAATGTTTACTCTTCTTCTTGTTCCTTTTTTTTTTTTTTTTTTCTTCTATAAAATGTAATGGTATTCATTAGTCGTGTTTTACATGACAGTGACCCCATTGTCATATGGATTGTTGTTTTTGATGAATAGCCTTGCTATTATGACATGATAGTTGTCCGTCTACCTAACAAAACCAAACGAGAAATAAATGAAATCATTGGTTTCAAATATGATTATACAACGAAATAGAATTGAACCGTATGATTTTGTTTGGGTTTCACAATTACAAAATCTATTTTAATTCTTGATGTTAACAAGTAGTTCCATTTTTGAAAACCCCATTGTGAGAATTTTAGCAAGATCAAATATCTCTATAACCCAAGACCAATCGTTTCAAATGGATAAATATTTTCATGCCAATTCAGTTAAGAGCTCGCTTGGCATTGCTTTTGAAAAGTCAAAAGCAGCTTTTGAACCCATTTGACTAATTTTATGAAAGTGCTTCTTGTATTCAGAAAAGCTTTTAAAGGAAGTTGTTCCAACGTGACTTCGTCTAAAAGAACTTCTGAAATATAAAACTCTTTTAAAAAATAGTTTTCAAACAAAAATTAAGGTAATTTGACTAATTTCCTTCATAAACTCTTATACATGAAGCAAAAATAAAAGTGAAAGCTACGTCAAACAGGCACAGTATAATTTAAAACTTAAGCATAACCAAATATAAAAGGCCAACTGCAATTTTGTCCACCCCTATTGCCAATTCTCTTCCATTGATTATGTAGCGTATTTGGGATGGCTTGTGCTAAAAACCAAAATCCGAATATGTGACATATTTTGAATATAGGTGAACCCAAATTAAAAAAATAAGTCACACATTTAGCACTTGTATGGGAGAAATTCATTGAAAGTAATATTTTTTGTAAAATTTGTAGATGTTACGAAAAACGTGAAAAAATTAATTTTTTTTTTTTAAAATATGTGATTGAAAAATAAGTATGAAAAAAGTAAGTTTCTAAAAATACTCCCGACTTAGTCCTTAATTTTAAGCACAACCAAATTCAAAAATGCTCATTAATCTTAGAAAATAATCATATATGTATATGGTAGCCGGTAGGTGTCATTGGTAGACTAACAAACACAGTGCTAATTCTTAGCCAAGGAAGCATAATAGTGACAGCTCAACATCTACCAATTTTCTTAAACTACAAAATACTTGAAAATGCTTGAAATAATTGAAGTATAATAACAACAAATTATATATATACACACACACACACACACACTTTATCTCAAAGAATTTGAAATGATTGGTTTTAAAGAATTATTTTTCTTCATTTCAAACAATTGACCATCATGTATTTGTTATGGTAGTATAATTAAAAATACTAGGTAGTGATACAACTCGATTATGAAACCCTAGATGGATCTCCAATCGTTTGATCGCTAAAGCCGACAATCAAGGACCTAAGTTGGATCGCTTGTTTTTTACTTGTCCGGGTGCTTGCCTTAAAGCTCCCAAAGTGGTTCAACCTCAAGTAAAAATCGAGCATACTTCACCTACAGATCGAGGATTCAAGGTAATCGATCTCAAACGAAGATCGAACACGATGTGTCCTCGAGACCAAACGTATACCGACAATAAAGGTCAAACTTATTTCACCTTTCTTGATAGTTGTCTAAAACATATCTCCACAGAATATCCATTTCCTAACGAATACATGCTAAGGATATACATATCTACTATCTAGTACATAATTTCTTTATATATATATATATATATATATATATATATATATTCCAATTTAAATTAAAATTTTTCTAACATATGTAAGGTCCTACTCAACAATGTACTCACCATTTATTAGAAACAACTAAATGCAGTTTCATTTTATTATGAAAGACCAATAATAAATGTCACCTAACCTTACCCAAAACTATGGTTACACATTTCGATTCATTTAAAAAGTCTATTGATCAAACAATCACAATAGAAACTTAAAAACCCATAAAAATTCTACCATTTTTTTTTTATTAAATGTGTCCATGGATCTACTTAGCACCATTATTTACCATGAATTTAATTAAATTTAGTTCACGAGACCCGTCATAAACTTCTCTAGAGCTTGTTGGGTAGAGATTAAAATCGGATTAAAATTGAAAAACTAGCCGTTATTGTTGACTTTTATTAAACGAGTGAGACCCAATAACGGCTATATTTTCAATTTTAATTGGATTTTAAGCTTTTCCATGTGGATAATAAGACCTTGTTTGGTAGAGATTAAAATCGGATTAAAATTGAAAAATTAGCCGTTATTGTTGACTTTTATTAGACGAGTGGGACCCAATAACGGCTATATTTTCAATTTTAATTGGATTAAAATTGCTCCCAACTCCTACTAATTCATTGACGTGTCCTACCGTCTTACTTGGTATAAGCTAAACAACGGTGCCTAATAAATCATATTTCTGCATGTATATACATCTATATATGTATGTATCTCTCTCCTCTCTTTGTCCCTCTTTTGGCAATGATTCTATGGCTCCTTTTCTTCCTCCCTCTCTCCCTCCTCTGTGCATTCTGAAGTAATCAAAATAAAGTCATTACTCTCTCTAGCCTCTCTCTTTTTCTCTGTGTGTGTTAAGCTCTGTAATTCTCCACCCTATATACAGAAAGTTGTGTCATCCCAGATCCCAAATATATATATGTATAAAAATTATGATATCTTTAAGTGGTCCTGAAATCTTGAACCCCACTTTACTGTAATACCGTTTAAAGTAAAAGGTGAATAGTTAAAGCAGTTTGTTTTGGTGCTAATATGCAAGAACAAGGCATAACCATCATGGGTTCTGGTGGCGTCGGAGAGCAGAACCACCAGCTCAAGGCGGAGATCGCCAGCCATCCGCTGTACGAGCAGCTGCTCTCCGCCCATGTAGCGTGTTTAAGGGTGGCGACACCGATTGATCAGTTGCCACTTATTGATTCTCAACTCTCACATTCTCAAAATCTGTTAAGGTCTTATGCTCAGTATAATATTTCTCAGTCTCTATCTATACATCAAAGGCAAGAACTTGACAATTTCATGGTAGGTTTTTTCTTCAAATTCTTCTCTCTTTTTCTATTATTGATTTTTTTTTTTTTAAATTCTTCATTTTGAATTTTTTTTGGTTTGGATCATAGGATGGGTGGAACTAGGAAACGCGACAAGACACGATTATACTTTTAAGAAAAAAAAATAGGACACAAAACATTTATAAATACATCTATGAAAATATGATTTTAGGGTTACAATATCATAATCGTTTAGTATTTAATATTTATAATGTTAAAAATAATTCAATCGTATTTTAACTTGATGTGTTACGCCATTTAAAAAGCATTCCTTATATTATTGAACAAAATCACGACAAAAAATCGTGACTACAATAGGTTGGTACTTTTAGCCAGTAGCTTAAAGCTATCTCGTATGTGATTACCGACAAATTATGGGTCGTTAATTTTTTTCAAGAAAAGCTTAAAACTCACTATGAAGGTTAATTAAATCCTAATTTTCAAAATGTTTCATTGTCCCTCTTTTTTAGGTTTCTTTTTTTTTTGTTTAATGTTAAATTAATAAGAAATTGATGTTTATGTATATTTATGTAAGAAACAGACACAGTACTTGTTCGTATTGTGTTCCTTTAGAGAAGAGCTGCAGCAACATGTCAGAATCCATGCTGTTGAGGCTGTCATGGCTTGCCGTGAAATTGAGCACAATTTACAAATATTGACAGGTATTTATTTATTATTTAATTTCTTTTATGGAATATATATATATCAAAATATCTTTGCGCTCAAGGGCAATGACGCAACTAATTAGGTTCGGTGCAATGCACGTCTATTGCTGATTGAAAATTATTTCCAATTGCCCCCGATGGTCGAAACCTACATCGGATAAAGCCCTACGGAAAAGAAAATGTAGTTATCGATTAGTAATTTTCATTCATTTTTTACTATATGAGAACATATATAGATATACATAATATATGCAATGATAAATCTTAAATATGATTAATCAAGATGCTCTACTAGGGTTGGGATAATTTGGTAATTCCATTGGTGGGCAGGAGGATAAGAAAGTAATTTTGGGCTTTTGGAGGCTTGTGTGACCTTATAACAAGAGGTGGGTAAGGTGGGACCCACCGGAAGGAGTAGTTTTTTATAGTTAGGAGAACCTTAAGTGCCAACAAACCAATAAAATAGTAAGTTGCTAACAACTTAACTTGAATGCTCCTTGAACAAGCTAAGAAAGAAAGTTTGGAGAGGTATGTCACCAAAATAATAATAATAATAATAAAATAAAATAAAAATCAACCCTTATATTGGTGACTTTCATCGACTTTAATACTTACTAAAAGTTTGTCGATAATATGTTTCATGATTGTCAATATATTGGACTTAAGCACAAAAAAAATTTGTCGTTGATACTGCATTTCATTTAAAGGAAATATCTACGCGTACTTTCATGTACGGTTGCTTTGATACGATTTTATTAGTCTTTAGCCTTGACGTATTCGGTATCTAGATTATAGTGTATTTTTTGTAAACATTTTAGAGTAAATAGATTGTCATATATCGAAGGTGAATGGCATTTACGTTGTAACATATAAACTAGGGGTAAACCTAAAAGTTTGGATCAAAATGAACTAAAAGAAAAGCATATGTCATATTTGGTCTATAATGTTGGATATATAGGATAGTATTGTGAAGAAATCGTAATTATTTTTGTTATTTAATATTTTCGAGTATGTTACAGGAACAACATTAGGTGAAGGAACGGGAACCGGTGCAACCATGTCGGATGATGAGGATGAGCTGCAAATGGATTTCTCATTAGATCAATCAGGAGCTGATGGACATGATCTGATGGGTTTTGGACCGTTGATTCCAACAGAATCAGAGAGGTCTCTGATGGAAAGAGTTCGGCAAGAACTCAAAATTGAACTTAAACAGGTGAATTTCTTCTAAAATTTTAACAAGAACATGTCCTATAATCTGCAAAATTTTCATTCATTGTTGAATCTCCTTGTCTAAAAATCTTAAACCATTTTCGAATGTGCCTATGTAGGGATTTAAGTCTAAAATCGAAGATGTTAGGGAAGAAATATTGAGGAAAAGAAGGGCAGGGAAATTACCAGGTGACACAACTACAGTGCTCAAGGACTGGTGGCTGCAACACTCAAAGTGGCCTTATCCAACTGTAAGTCCCTTCTTCATCGACCTCGTTTAATACATCAAATTGGCTTGAATTTGACAAAATTATGTAATATCTTAATCTCATGAATGTGAAAACATGAACACTTGTGGTGGTTTGATTTGGGCTACACAAAATTTTACCGGTCCAGTTCAGATTCGAACTGTTATGGGCCAATTCCGACAGGGCTTTAAGCCGTGTCGATTGGACAATTGGCCGCCCACTTTGACATCTCTAATGCTTGAGTTTAGGTAGGTCTTTTAGAAAATTGTTTTTAAGTGCTTATAAGTTATGAATTCTATAAAATATGTGAATAATAATGAGCACCCGTTTGGCCCTCATTATAATGAGAATTTGATTATAGAACAGTAATTTTTTGGAAGATGTGGTTAAAAATGATGAAAAAGTTTTGAATTTATGTGTAGTATTATTTTATTAGAGAATGTGTGGTCGATAAAAAGAGAGAAAAATGAATTATAATTTAATGGGGACCAAACAAATATTAAGTGGGCACTAAGTTGTGAGTCTTACAAAATGTGTTGATAAAAAATATATATTTGACCAACTTAAAAAGTTGAGCTTCGCAAAACCTTAGAACGTTTACTTATAAGTAGAATGCTTTTTTGAAAGTAAAGTAAAAGTCATTTTTGAAATAACTAAGGGGATGTTTTCTTTGTGTTTCAGTTTTGTGTTTTGAGTGTCCATTTTGAGATTGTTTAAAATGTGTTCTTTTTGACATTTTGAAAAATTATTTTGAAAACACCCAAAACGTGTTTTGAAAATTTTGGCTTGATTATAACTGAAAACACCAAAAAACGATAAATTTGTCGTTTTGGGTTTTTGTAAATTTTTAATTTGTTTTCAAAAATAGGAAAGAGAACGTAAACAAAAAACGACTTGAAAATGGTAAAGAGAACATACTCTATAACTTTTCTTCTTTCTAAGCTCCCGCGTTCAATTTTATGAAATTGCAGGAAGATGACAAGGCAAAGCTTGTAGAGCAAACAGGGTTGCAGCTCAAACAAATAAACAATTGGTTCATAAACCAAAGGAAGAGGAATTGGCACAGCAATTCACAGACTGCTGCTTCTTTAAAGTCCAAACGCAAGAGATAGAGAAATTGTGCTATATTTTGGGTACTGGAAAAAAAAAGTTTGGGATGATATTGAAATTGCATCAATAGATTGAGGACTAATATTGCAATTTTCTTGGTGTAAATGCAACATAACTTCGAATTCAAAGTTCAGTAAGCTAATGGAAACTAACGTCTAGATAAGTGGTAGATTTGGTCGGAATGTATTGTATGGTCTCGAATTCCAATTTGTTTCTCTACTTTTTGTTTCTGTATAAGAACGTGAATTAGATTTTGTCGGTCTTCTTTGTCCCTCACTCGAACCATTTCAAAATGTATTGTACGATTTTAGACGGTGCATATAGATACATAAATACATACATTCATATCTACTTATGTACGTGTTCACATATGTATTTTTGTCAACCCAATGTGTTGTTTTATTTTTTTAACTTTTGACGAAGTGTTTCAATTTTATGGTAAATCGATTGAGGTGTGTAAGTGACTTTATTTTTTGGCTTATACAAATAAAAAAATTGTTCTTATTTAATTATAAGTAAAACTTTTTTAAGCACAGGCAAACAGGCTAGAGTTGATACCAAAAGCAAAAGAGACAAAAATTGGACGACTGTTGAGAGTGGGATTTGAACCCACGCCCTTTCGGACCAGAACCTTAATCTGGCGCCTTAGACCAACTCGGCCATCTCAAC
>CAIGRT010019402.1:0-29585 GCA_903798405.1 Fraxinus platypoda | reverse complement strand
TCGCTGTGAATTAAACCAAGTGGTTATGTATTTCGTTCAATTGATTCAAAGGATGACCTTTTCAATTTTGTCTCAACACAAATTTCGTACTTTTGTTTCGAATCAATATGGAATGCGAGTATGCAATTCAAGTTAACTAATTTACGTAAAGTATTATAGTTAACATATCCTAGTCTACCATACCACAAACTGGAAGACTCAAGTAAGTAAGCAAAATAATTAATTTTATTAATTTTCAGCTTCATTCAATTTAAACGTACCATCGGAAGCATAACCCTTTTCGACAAACATTTCACTCTTAGACAAAATGACTTCGTCTGACTCAAACATAATGCGGAAACCATGTTTATTCAAAAGCGACCCTGACACTAGTTTTTACGAATTTTCGGTATATACATCACATTATTGAAAGTCAGCTCTTTCCCTCAAGTCATTTTCAGAACTACTTTTCCTTGACCTTGATTTCAGAAGTTGTTGAATTTCTCATGAACAACTTTTCTCAATTCCCAATTGCTTCGAACACAGTAAACAGCTTTTTATCAGAGCACATATGTCTTGTAGCTCTGGTGTTAATCCATCACTCTTTTGGGTTTGAACCCATGATATTCACTTCAAAAAATGACAGCTATGTAATTCATCTCAGATGCGTCATGTGCCATGTAGTCAACCACATTGGCTTATTTTTTATCGTTCTTCTTCGACAATCTACATTCTGAAGACTTACGGCCTACTTTGTCTCAGTCGAAGCATTTTCCTTGAAACTTTTTCTTGGAAATGCCACCTTTATAGGTCTTAGAATTTTGACCATGTTCCATAAACACCAGGATTGAACCATTTCTTTTCTGAACTTCAATTATCTTCTTTGATCTGAAGCCTAACTGTAAGTTTCTCAATGTTCATTTCATTTCGCTTGTGCTTTAGGTAATTTTTGAAAATTTTCCAAACTAGATGTAGCTTTTCAATCAGTCTCTTGGAAAGTTTCACTCAAATTCATCCACTCGACGTGAATTTCATATAAAATCACTTGGAGTTCCTGTACTTGACTAATTACTATTTTGGAGTCACCATCTTATAATTTAAGAATCTACTAACGATAAATTTCTTAACTTCGGCATCCCCAGTCTTATATTTTGGTCCAAAAACTCCTACAACTCCTTAGCAGTTTTCATCGTACTATACACGTATAGTGAATCTGTCAAGACATTCATGACATAATTGCGGTACAGGAAAACAAAGTGTTTCCAAGCACTAAGTGCGCTAATAGCTTGGACATCCTCCTCACCCTCATCGAGTTTCAGAGCTGTCTCAATCAAGAATCTCGCAAGATTTAAGGTAATCAGATAGAGCAACATCTTATGTTGCCACTTTTTGAAATTCAAACCACTAATTTTTCACCCTTTTTCCCAATGATTAATCGGAATAGTTACAGTATGGCCAATTGTTAGAGTCACAGTTTGACACACAGCATGACCTGGCAATTTAGTCACAATTTGAGTCACAACAGAACTTGACCCTTCGTCCACAACGGAGCCCACAACCTGTTTTTCAGTAGCCACAGTTTGGGTCACATCTATATTACTTGATTCGGTTGCCATTTCTGAAATATCAAGTAAGTTGTTCAAATAATTTTAAAATTATACTATTTTCACAATTACGAAAATGTGCTAATTTTTCACTTGAAAAATATGTTATTTTTCCAAAATCATTTAAAAATTATGATATTTTTTCTAAAAGAATATATGCTTAATTTCAAACAAGCTATTTTTTCCGATAATCGAATATCACTCTGCAGATAATTTTCAATTAAGACTAGAGGGGTCTAAGCCCAACCTCAACAAGTCTAGCCTCATTCGAAAATATAAAATTTACAGGTTGGCTGGAGGGTCATAAATGGTCTCACTTAAAACCTAGCCACTAGACAGAACTTCTCTGTATCGTAACTTTCAGTTTTCAAGATTTTATAAAATCTGTGGAGAATATTATTTTCACAATAATACTTCTTTAAAATCTAGCACCTCCTTTGTCAGTTGAGTCAATCTATTTTAAGATATTAGGAAAAATGCGAAAAAGAAATTAGAAATATTGCTGGAATTGTATAAATAAAATAATGGAAGGAAACATTACAATAAATAGAGTAACAATAAAATTAGAGCAAATTGTTATTGAGGTAGTAGCGGTATTGAAAGGAATCGATGCCTATATTGCACACAATTTCCTTAAAACAAATTCGCCTTCCACTGTGTTGCGAATCTGATTGATGTCGTCTGTCTTTCAGGATACAACGATTAAAGTAGCTGACTAGCATCCCATCACTACTTTAGGCGAACTAAGAATGCTCACAGTTCTATCATCAAACTAGAACAAAGAACTAAATTATTTAAGTTACTAAGAACCAAACTCTTGAAATAAAGAGAAAAGAGAAACTTAGAGTGGAGAAAGAATTCTCAATTTTTTTTTGATGTGAAAAATAAGGAGGAGAACACGTCCTTATACAATATTAGGATGGAGATGTTTCAAATTCTTAGTTTATTTTGTACACAAATAATGTTACAATAGCTATGAATGAATTGTAACCATTAATTGATTATGGAATTGACTCAATTCAAATACAAATTACATATATAATTGACTAGACTTGAGATCTAAGAATTGTTATTGCAATTTCATTCAACTTGAGTATATTGCTTGAATATATTAATTTAATATATTATTTTCTAACATTTCTTTCATAAGCTCTTTTGCTTCTAGTAGACATCCTGCTCGACCGAGTAAGTCAACAGCACAGGCATAATTTTCCATGGTGGGCCAATCCCATATTTAGGGCTTGTTCGGTAGAGATTAAAATTGAAAAGCTAGCCGTTATTGTTGACTTCTATTAGACGAGTGAGACTCAATGATGGCTATATTTTCAATTTTAATTAGATTTTAAGCCCTACCAAACATGCTCTTAGTTTCCATGGATTTTAGGAATTCAAGTCCTTCCTCTACCAGACCAAAGTGACTACACGCGGTTGAGAACTGCAACAAAAGCGATGTGATCCAGCTGCACATCACGCTCAGTCATCAAGGAGAAGAGGTCGAGAGCAACTTTACCTTGCCCGTGTTGTGCATATGCAAAAATAATTGAGTTCCTAGTTATTGAACTGTCCTTGTATGATGCATCAAAGGATTTCCTATCATCTCCTATGATCCCACACTTAAGAGTACATGAAGATTAAAGCACTTGCTACATATTCATTAACCTCAAATCCAGATTTTACAACCAACACAGGAATTTGTTGACCCAATTTGAGAGTGGCTAAATCAGAGCAAGATCTAAGGACAGCTGAAAAGGTGTAATGATCAACTTTTAGGTACTCGAGACTCATTTGTCCAAAGAGCTTCAAAGCGTTTTCATTCAAACCATTTTGCGACAAGCCTGTCAAAATTTTGTTCCAAGAGACAAGTTCCTTGACATGCATGAATTTGAAGATTTTCAGCGAATTATTTATGCCGCTGCTATTTGATTTCAGATACATCGAAATCAAGGCATTAGAAATTGGCGTTACTGTTCAAATCCCCTCTTTAGAACCAGAGCATGCAAAGATCTCCCTTGATCTGTTGAGAATCCCCAGAATACAAACTGAATTGATATGTATGGTGTGAGTGTGGCTTTGCAATTGACAGCTCTCCAATAAGCTGTCCAAAAAACTAAATGCTTCTCGATATACGATGAGATAGAAACAACATGTTACATACTCTTAACATTCAAAACGAGCCCTTTATTCTGATTCATTAAGAATGAACCCAATCCCCCAAGTAGGATGCGAACCTATGAGGTAAATAGTCAACCGCACTACCATTGAGCTATTGAGGAACAATGGGAGATTAGATCTAATAGTGTTCAATTTTCATTTGCAGTATGCAATCCGAACTGAGGACAAATTTTTGGGATTAGCTCACCCCGCGGGATCATGAATCATGACTCTTTATTTTGGCCATTGTAACATGTGTTCGCCCTGAGAACAAGGAGTATGATAGCTTGACGTCGTTCTCATTTTCCTCTGATGTATCAATGACAACTTGTTCAGGGTTCAAAAACATTGGAATAGATAACTCATCGGTGTGAAGAGGAAACACTTAAAATTGCCATTATACTTGTATATGAAAATATGTTCCATGTGTTTGACAAAATTTAAAATCCGCCCACGATCTTTGCAACTTGTTTCGAGTTTGAAAAAATGAGGGAGGACGAAAAAATATATCTCATTAAATTGATCGTTGAAAAATATATCTCAATTCATCATTTCACCCACTATCACTATCTATTTCGAGGGTAGACGTGTGACCCTCACGGTAATATATTTTTGTTTTTATGTCATTAAACTAAATATGCAACTAAAAGGCCTACTTGCGCTGCAGTTTTTGACATGTTTTGGTACTTGAAACCATTTTAATATATTTTTAGTTCTATTAAATTTAATGCTAAACTATTTTAATTGATTTTTATATGATAATTATATTCGCACTAATATTTTGATTGACAACAACATTTAATTGTAATAATTTTTTTAAATTTATTCATTTTTGCATTTATGTTTCCAATTGATTTACATCGTACTATGGTGTGATCGTACTATGGTGTGAACATAATTATCCTTATCAAATATAATTCAAAAGCTTAGACGGATAGAGATGCTACAAATATATTTTTAAAAACTTTTATTTTTAATACGCTCTCCTCAATTTTCTCACAACAAAGGCTTTAAGGAATATAATTTTCATAAACAAGTGATAATAAGACTTGACCCTATCATCTATGAATACTTCGATGCCATGGTGATTGTTGTAGATGATTGAAGCAATTCCATATGTGAAGAAAAAGTATTAAACTCGTACATAACTGAATGACATAGCCCCTAGTTGGTGGGGATTAAAATCAAATCTTTAATAGATTTTGATAAAATCTGATGAAATGCATAGTTGAAAAGTCGTGAGTCTTATGAAATACGTGGATAAAATTAATTGTTGACATTGACTTATATTGAAATTTGAACTTGAATTTTACCAACGAGGGGCATTATAAACAAACAACTACGATAATTTTATTTTCTAATTTAGCACAAATTATATAATTTTATGGAGTAACATATTAAAATATATTTTAATTTTTAGCCTCTGTTTGGCCTCAATTATTTTAAATTTTAATAGTTGGAATAGTTTTTTTTTTTTTTTTTGAAAAATATACAGTTAAAAAAGAAGAATTTTTTTTTTTTTTTTTTGAGATTACGTGTAATATTATTTTATTGGAGAATGTGTGGTTAATAGGAAAAGAAAAAAAAAATGAATTATAATTTTATGAATCCAAACCAGGACTAGTGTTCCCTTGTTTGATAGGTAGTAAAATCAATTTTTTTTAATTAAATTCAAAGTCAACAATTAATTTTAATAACATATTTCATAAGACTATCATTTTTTAATCTAGACAAAGTGACAAACAACCAATAACAACCAACAACTTTTTAATCTTGATTGGCTAAATTTGTTGTAAGAAACAACTATCCAGTTGCCCCCATAAAGTAAACTTGTCTTGGCTTTTGAAATGTTAGCCTTCATTTGCAACCAAAACTTGATGAACCTACACTTGGATGGTTTTCGCAAGCTCTTTTGCTCGATAATGGTATCTCTTGCATGGAGTAGTTGTCAAATCTTATTTCAACAATCACATTGGGTAAAATTCACCCTTCAAATCGGTTTGTAAGGAAGGGTATTCAAAATGCTTATAACTCACAAGACAAACCTTTCATGAGTGATGTGGATACGATTAGATCGTCACACTTATCTTGGTGGATCAATTCAAGTGTTTGCCTTGCCCTCATTTCTAGCTATAATACCCGAAGGATCAAAGAATATGCACTACGCCTAAATCGAGTAGAACAAGAACATAAGAAACATTGGAGTATGCATCTAACACCTTCACTGGTAGGACCCGTAATAGTCATACAAATGTGTTTTTTTGTCAAGGACATACATCCATTTAATGGAATGCTCATCTTTATTGGAAGACTCCTTTCAAGTTGAAGTCAATAATATTAGGGTTCGTTTGATTCCAAGAATGAAATTTGGGTGAAAAAAAATGAATTTCAGAGAATTAAATTGTCTAGAACTTGTTTTACTCGGAATTGTCAATTAATCGTGTTTGATATGTATAATTTTCTACCTATAAAATATTAAAATTTTAGATCTTTTGGTGTTCGTTTGACTTTATTTTTCATGAAAATTGTCCATTAAATGGATAAAATTTGTTACAATTTGGGATAAAATTTGTTTCTATTGTCAAAAAAATAAAATAAAAAAGTTATCTAGAAAAGCTTTTCTATTCCTCAAAAACCAAGAAAATATGAGCATGTGTGATGGAAAATCAATTCCATGAAAAATTTGGGCAATCAAATATGCAAAAGGGTGGAAAATAAAATTTAATTTCCATCTTTCATGATATTGAAGTGCAATCAAACAGGGTCTTATGTTCATGGATGAGAATTTACAAAAAGAATCACGGTTTTAGCTTAATGTCAACAATCATAAAATTGGAGAGATTAGACATGGGATGATTTTTTTCTCCGGTAACAAACTATGTGGCTTGTTATGTATATGCACCAAACTATAACCAACAGCCAATTTTACTCCTCTCCTTCACCATCCATCTCATCTTGGAGGCGTCAACCCATCATCCTGTTGGAAGCTGAAACATGAATTAGTCAGTAAATAAAAAAATTCTTTAATTTAATCAACCAGGATCTTTGTTAGATATTTACTTGTATGTTATTATATAAAAAAAAACAAAACAAAAACAAAAACCATAGATGTAGAATTTACCTAAATCGATATTCGATGTTTTGATTGAGTTTGATTCATGAACCTCCAACTTTAATCCACGAACTTCCAAATTTTAATTCTCCAGCTTTCAGCTTTTAATTCAAGAACTTGGCACTCCTAATCTTCAAGTTTTCTATTTTCTCTAAAGTATATATAGATTGTAAGTCATGTGGACACCTTTTCAAATTTCAACTAGATCAAAAATCTAATTTTGGAATAGACGGATCAAAAACCAAGAAAACAATTTTTTTTCCCTTTTTTTTCCCTCTCAAATGGCACCTAAGGTTTCTTGTAAAAATCATGCTACAGTGCTAGAAAAATTTGATAGAAAAATTGACATAATACCATATGGCATTTTATCATTGAATTGTTTAAAACACAATCAACTTTTCTATCCAATCAATTTCTGCAACCACTTTATTTGTCACTACATCTGTTAATTCTTTCCGGTAAAGTGACATAATCCTTCTTACATGCACTATCTCCATGACTCCATCTATATATAGATAAATGAGCCCCAATTTATGTCCAAGACTAATTATTTTATAATTGGTTTAATTCCAAGTGTAGTCCATAAAACATTAATCTCCATAAGCTTTAATCAAAACTACAATTAAGTCAAAAACTTTCAATCTTTCGTATCAATTGTAGTTGAGTCCAAAAACTTTATAGAGCTACCGATAGACCTGTTTGGACGTATATTTTCCAAACTCTAATAATTAAATCTCACCCAATAGATCATAAATCACTCAATCTAATTATTAATCTTTATTTTTCCACTAAAGATAAAAGAATGTACTCTCGAAATATATAAAATCGCAAAAGCTAAAATATAGTATATGTATTTCATCCTCATCCGAAATCCGAAATTCGATAATTAGATACGATCCCAAACAATTGTTTTGTCCATCTAATTATTCTCATTGACGTACAACAATGTTTGCTAAAAAACTTTAATGTCTTTCTTTCAATCCCTAATCAACCCTATCCAGCATCAGATATGCCCATATTGTTCTAACATTCTTTATCATGTACAATAGTGTCCAGCGTAGCTTATGTACAATATTGTTCTAACATTCTTTACTCTATCCATTCAATCATATATATATATCTATGCCAACCCGAGATTACAAGAAAGGATCCCAAGGAAAATTCTTCTTTGATTCACTAGGATGCTTTATCTTAACAATTCTGCCAACGTACCAAAAAGAACAATTTTTATAATACTAGTTCTTGTCCTCACAATAAACGGGATTCGTTATTTTGTAGGCAGTGTTAGCATGTTAAATGCATTGAATTCTCCTCCATTCAATTATATTATTTCTATACAATATTTCATAACTTAACTCATTCAAGATGTTCCTAAATACATGTCAGAATTTATTACATAAACATGATGGCATACAGTAAGATCAAATCGCCACTAAATTGGTTACGAAGTAGCACATAAGAAAATTGCAAGTACAAAACAATGCAAACACGTCAATCAGGGGAATAAGATAACCGCTATTTCGTACAAACATGAGGTTATATAAATTTAAATATGCAAAACCTGGAGAGAAAATCAATTAGATGGTAAAAGGAGACAAATTAAACCTTATAAAGCTACATTATGGTTGTCTTAAAGACATTGAGGTGATAGTTTTTGTTGACATCCAATGAGTTTGCAACCTACCTGCCATGAATAATTCGTTAATAGCAAACAATGGATACACGAGTTATATGGTTCTTATATATGAAAATAAACTTGTACAAAATAGTGGAGTGTACAATAATAGGATGGAGGAAAACAACCTCTTATCAAAGGATTGCTATATAAATCAATTTCCCCCCTTAATTACGTTATTTTTGTATCATGTCCTTGCCTTCGAAATTTCAAGTGCAATAAAGAATACAATATCTTCCATAGCTCTATGACAATAGGTAATGGATAGCTTACTTATTATTTTTGATTGGCAGTGCAGGTTTGCAAATTTGTGCAGCACGGGTTTGTTCTTTTTCTGACTTTGTTGTTTTGATGGGGAGTTCGTCGGCTTTGCTTTTTGCCAACATGTGTGTGTGTATATATATATATATAGCAGCAGAATTGTATATTTGTGATTTTTGTTGGCGTGAGCTGTTAATTGAAGACAAATTAGGAAAACTTAAAATTGTAAAATTCCTCCCATGATTGTAGCCTCAGATCTTGTATAGCCTAGAATAGCTTCCTAATTATTCTCTTTGCGTCTATATATATGGTTGTAATTATTCTGCAAAATACATAGAAATATAGAAAACCATTTTTTACCAATTGTTATCATGGTATCAGAGCGGAACCGTTCTGGGATCTCTGCTTCTTCCAGCCATTAACCCCATTTTTTTTCTTTTTTCCTAACTGCTTGACTTCATGGCAGAAACTACCGACTTGAGCAAGTCCATTCTTGAGGATTGGACAACCAAGATGACAGAAACCTTGAACAAAGCCCATATCTCATCTTACTCGTCAGATTCTTCCGATGCTCCGATCGGCATTAAGTTGGATGGCTCCAACTATGCTTTATGGTCCCAAGTTGTTGAGATGTATATCTCAAGCAAAGACAAGTTGGGATATATCAATGGAGACTGTCCCCAGCCTTCAGAAACAGATCCATTTTTTTCGGAGATGGCGAACCGAAAATGCTGTTGTCAAGGGATGGTTGATTAACTCTATGGATCCTACGTTGATAGGTAATTTCATTCGCTTTCCAACTGCAAAAGAGGTATGGGATTCTATTTCTACAACTTATTTTGATGGTACTGATACTTCTCAAGTGTATGACCTTCGGCGTCGTGTAACTCGCACGAGACAATCTGGCAGACCCATTGAAAAATATTATAACGACCTTCAAGGCTTGTGGCGCGAAATTGATTTTCGTCGCCCTAACCCAATGAAATGTGCTCCTGACATCAAGCAATATAATTCAATCATACAGGAAGATAGAGTTTACATCTTCCTTGATGGATTGGATGATCGGTTGGACAAGATTCGGAGTGATGTGTTGCAGTTAAAACCATTCCCTACGGTTGAACAAGCCTATGCTCATGTTCGAAGAGAGGATATCACACAGATAGTAATGAATTTGGGTGCAGATCCTACACTTGGTGCTGTTATGGTGTCTAAAGGATTCAAGACAAGTGGAAAGTTGAACCTCACTTCTAAGCCTAAGGCCCAATCTGATGGCGGAAAATGTACTCACTGTGGGAGCATTAAACATACCCGAGAAACCTGCTTCAAACTAGTTGGGTATCCAGATTGGTGGAATGATTTTCAGGCACGTAAAAAGCGTGAAGGTGCAACTATCGCTAAAAGCACAGGTCGCGCTGCTGTGGCCAACGCTGAACCGGGTTTGTCTTTTCTTCCTTAAAAAGGGTCACCAAATGATCCCACGCCTCCAGAAAATCAAGGTAATTGTGGACATGTACTTCTTAGTTCTACTACACGTAATGGTGATTGGATTATCGATTCTGGAGCTACAGACCACATGACATTTGACTCCAATGATTTCTCCCATATCACTCAACCAAGAAGAACATGTATTGCAAATGCTAATGGGGTAACATATCCGGTTACAGGGGTTGGAACAGTGACTATTTCACCCTCTATCTCGCTATCTTACACTCTACTTGTTCCCTCTCTATCAAACAAATTGATATCTGTAAGTCAAATTACTGAAGATCTCAACTGTGCAGTGCTAATTTACCCTAAATTTTGTTTTCTTCAGGATATTCTCACCAAGGAGATCATTGGACGTGGTACTAAAAGGGGGGGACTATACTATATGGATGACTTCAGCATCACATGCACCACTTGATCAGTAACAAGGAAAAACAGATTTGGCTACTGCACCGTCGCTTGGGGCACCCATCATTTGGTTATTTGAAACATTTAATCCCTAATTTATTTTCTAATTTTCAGCCCTCTGACTTTAAGTGTAATACTTGCATTTTAGCTAAAAGTCATAGAGCCTGTTATCCGGTTAGCTTGAATAAAAGTGATATCCCTTTTGCTTTAATCTATTCTGATGTGTGGGGTCCTTCCCCGATAACAACTTCGTCTGGTTATAAGTGGTTTGTATTGTTTATCGATGATTGCACTCGAATAACGTGGCTTTACTTGCTAAAACATAAAGATGATGTGTTTAGCATGTTTCAAGCCTTTCATGTTATGGTTCAAACACAAATTTCAGCTAAAATTCAGATACTTCGTACTGACAATGGTGGTGAATATGTCAACAAGCAATTTCAGGCCTATTTCCAGCTTACTGGTCTCCTTCATGAAACCTCATGCTCTCAGACTCCACAACAAAATGGCATTGCTGAGCGAAAAAATCGGCATATCTTAGAAATTGCACGAGCACTATTGATTGAGGCACATGTGCCCAATCACTATTGGGATGATGCTGTCTCTACGACTGTACATCTCTTGAACCGCATGCCTTCAAAAGTCTTAGATCTTAAGACACCTCTGCAAGTTCTTTCTACACATGTTCACTTGCCTACTGTTCTAATGATTCCTCCCCGAATTTTCGGTTGTGTTGCCTTTGTTCATCTTCATAAAAATCAGCGTACCAAGTTGGACCCATGTGCAGTTCGTTGCCTTTTTTTGGGATATGCCTTACATAAAAAAGGGTATAGGTGCTATGATCCCATCACTAAACGAACCTTCGTTACTATGGATGTTACTTCCCTAGAGTCAGACACATTCTTCCCATCACCTGTATCCAATTCTCCTCTTCAGGGGGAGCTTCGAGATGAAGAGCCGAATTGGTTGAATGCTGAGTGGCCAGAACCGGAGTTTGATCAAGATAACTCAGTACAACAAAGGGTTGAAAATGAAATAATAAAGCCAGAGCCAGAGCAGAACATTGAGATTTCTTCAGGAGGTGAGATTTCTCCAAGAGCTGAACCTACATCAATGGAATCTGAAAATGTGGAGCTCAATGAATCCCCCCACCTCCTTAGTACCTGAAGCGCCTCCTCCTGAGAATATCCCTGAGGTAAGTTCTCCTACCACACCTATGCATACTAATGCTTTGGATATTTCTGAGAAGTATGTTTTACCTTTCAGACATAACCGCGGCAAGCCACCAAATCGATACTCTCTGGATGTAGGAGAAAAAGGATCCAAGTATCCAATTGCCAACTATATGTCTACTCAAAGATTATCAGAACCTCTCAAAGCATTTGCGTATCAACTCTCCTCGTGCTATATTCCCAGGAGCATTGATAAGGCATTGATGAGGCATTGTTTGAATCGCTATCTCTTGCAGCAAATTTAGATTGGCCATTGCACCAGTTTGATGTAAAGAACGCCTTCCTCCATGGCGATCTTAAAGAGGAGGTTTATATGGATATCCCACCAGGGTACACAACGACTTTGGGAAAAATGGTATGTAAGCTACAATGAGCTCTGTATGGATTGAAACAATCACCTCGGGCATGGTTTGGTCGATTCAGTTCGGCTATGAGAAAATATGGTTTCCAACAAAGCAACTCTGATCACACTCTCTTCTTAAAACATCGTTCAGCAAAAGTGACAGCTCTAATAGTCTATGTGGATGACATAATTATTACAGGAGACGATGCAGAAGAGATCTCGAGGCTGCAAGAGCAATTGTCAACTGAATTTGAAATGAAGAACCTAGGAGGACTTAAGTACTTTCTGGGAATTGAAATATCCAGATCAAGATGAGGCATATTTCTGTCACAAAGAAAATATATATTGGACCTATTGTCCGAAGTGGGATTGCTGGAATGTAAACCAGCTGACACTCCAATTGTTCAGAATCATAAACTTGGAGAATACATAGATCAGGTGCCAGCTGATAAAGAAAGGTACCAGAAACTAGTTGGTAAGCACATTTACTTATCTCATACTCGCCCAGATATCGCTTATGCAGTAAGTGTAGTGAGTCAATTTATGCACTGTCCTAGTGAAGAACATATGGATGCAGTAACTCGGATTCTTCGCTACTTAAAATCCTCCCCTGGAAAAGGACTATGTTCTCCAAAAATAGTCATCTAAACATTGATGGCTATACAGACGCTGATTGGGCAGGAAATATCTCAGATAGGAAATCCACTTCCAGCTACTTTACATTTGTAGGAGACAACCTGGTTACATGGAGAAGCAAAAAGCAAAAGGTAGTAGCATTATCTAGTGCCGAGGCAGAATTTCGAGGAATGGCTAAAGGCCTATATGAACTACTTTGGCTAAGAAGGTTGCTGACTGAAATCGGCTATGCTCCTAGCTCCGTAATGAACTTGTTTTGTGATAACAAGGCAGCCATCGACATCTCCCATAATCCCGTTCAACATGATCGTACCAAGCATGTTGAAGTTGACCGACACTTTATCAAACAAAACCTAGAAGAAAAAATTATTCAATTTCCATTTGTCAAATCAGAAGATCAATTGGCAGACATACTCACGAAGGCAGTGACCAGCAAAAACTTCTACAACTCACTTGACAAGTTGGGCATTAGAGATATCTACGCACCAACTTGAGGAGGGGTGTGGGCGTGAGCTGTTAATTGAAGACAAATTAGGAAAACTTAAAATTGTAAAATTCCTCCCATGATTGTAGCCTCAGATCTTGTATAGCCTAGAATAGCTTCCTAATTATTCTCTTTGCATCTATATATATGGTTGTAATTATTCTACAGAATACATAGAAATATAGAAAACCGATTTTTACCAATTGTTATCAATTTTAAGCTATCGAATATATTACGTGAACTCTTTCAATTGCCTCCATAATTCCATGTTTATCACCTTGCTTGTCAGATTTTTCATACTTGTGTGCTTCAACTTGCCTTGTTTAAATTTTTCACGTCTATGATTAACATGTGCACCATAGAAAAGAAGCTATTTTACAGTATACCTCCCATTTTCCTCTAATTCGAATTAAAATTACCTTGGTAAGTTTTCATAGTAAAGTGCTTCGGTGGCCTTAAGCTCGTTTCTTCATTCCACAAAATAAAACTAGATGTGTTTTCCGTTTTCTTTTGTTGAAGTCAGTCATAAATTTTTGATTACTGGGTTTACTCCTGACATTTCAATAAAATAAAAATAACGTTAAAGTTGGATAAGGAACAATAAAATGCAAATTTTATGAAGTATTAATCCTCTATCTTCTTTATGATGCATAGTGAGATAACTTTTGTTTAAAACTCAAAATAACCCAATTATGCAGAACATTCTCTAAGAATATTAGATTGAAGTTATAAAATACACAAACAAACATAAATATTTTAATTTAACCAACTTAGATGTTTTTTTTTAGAATTTCTTTCTTAACCCCAAAATTGGTAAATTAGCTATCTTCTTACCAGATTAATGGGGGCTTCTTGATGCCCAAAAGAACCCAATTATGTACAAAAATTCTTCAAGAATATCAGTTTTCCCTTGCAAAAAACCAAATACAAGTATAAGAATTCCACCAAGTTGTATTTTGTTCAAACCTTTAATCTCTATTTATAATAAATCCACCAAGTTGAAGAACTATAAAAAGGCAGATTTTTAACCAAATATTAGGCATGGACCCTTGAGAATCCTCCAAAACAAAACTTTGCAGATTCAATTGAAATTGAATAATATCTTGAACATTTGTCATTAAAGACAAACAAAATTTTCCCCCCAGAATTAAAAACTTTTTGCAAACTACTTATCTCAGACCAACCAATAGTAAAATCATGCAATTTAAGATTTCCTATGTAGCAGAGAAGTAAGATTGAAAACTTCTTATAATCGTAACATCTCAGTATACAATCAAGAATAAATCGAGTACACAAATATAACCAATGATGGTTTAACCCAATCAATTCAACCAAAAATGGATCCGATATCTTCATTTATCATACATGACGTGTTGAAACGAAAAAACAAGCTAGAAAGATGCCACTCACACTTGTCATATGACTATAGTACCTGTTACCAGAGCAATACCAGATCTCTTCACATATAGGTAAGGTTACCTTAGGCTGTGGAATAAAATACAAGATGGTCAGAATGTTTTACTCTCAAGTAATCACCAAAAAACAAAGGTTTAGAGAAAAACGAAACTGCAAGCATTACCATATATAAATATCAAATAGCTATGTCTCTTTCATTGATGTTATTACAAACCTCGTTTAGCTCATTAACATTTATTGGTTTCTCTACTTCCTCTGTTTCCAAGTGTTCCTCTGCAAATGGCTATAGTTCCAACTTTCCTTCAATACCATAACTATGGATTAGAAACCCATTTGCAGAAACTTTTGTAAATGTGGGAGTTTCTTCAGCATTGTTGAATCCAATGAGTTGTAATATATGTTTGAAGTATATTATTGCGTAAATATGGTTATCCATTAGCATCAGGATGAAGGAGAACGTAGAAAGTATTGATTACAGCAAATGTCCACTGCAATCTTTCGTCTATATATGGTCATCCTGTCGGGAGAAACTGATTTTATCGGATATCCAAAAATGAAGCATTCTATATATTTCAGCAAAAAAAATTCACAGTTTGGCCTATGGAAGAGAAAGTTTTATGTTAGATTAAATTAGCCATAAATATAAATATAAAATTAAAGTGAGCTGAAAAAGAAGTAAATAGTACTTACCCATTATTTGCACAAGGCGGGTAGGGTATGATGTCTACTTCCAACCGTTTGTTTCTATTTTTCCTTATAACTGGGCTGATGGAAACCTCTGACAATAACAATAATTGGACCACATTTTATGTTGCATTTGCATGCACCATGACCTATTGTGTCGTATGAATACTGTGGCTACAATTATATATTTGAAATTTTCATTCTCGAAAATTCACAAGAAAGAGATACCAATTATTGCATGGATACCAACATTGAATTAATAAATAATTACATGTTAGCCATGGTCGACCGGCTGCTGGTAAATTGTCATTTATGTATTTTTCTAGAAGAATAACATTTAGTGGTTGTTTACTTGCACTTCTTTCCTTTACGTTTCTCTGTATCATCAACTGATGACTACATTCGGTTTCAAATCCGAAATCTAGAATTGCATATTTCTTTGAAACAATGGTGCAACCGTCTTTGATAAGCCACCTCAACAGTTTTAATTCCAGGTCAAGATTCTAATAGAATAAATAAGTATGAATGAAATATATTAAGTAATAGAATAAATAAGTGTAAATGAAATATATTAAGTATGTAACGAAATATATTATGATGAATGATGAATGAATTTTACTAACCGTAGTATTTATATCTTGTGTTGTATCCATTATAGCTTTCAATTTGTCTCTGCTGTAGAGATTGCCAGTTTCATTGTCCCAATATGCACTGCATAACATAATTGAAATTAGATTTAAATTAATTAAAGTAAAATTATAATATTCAAGTTAGATTGCTTACTTGGATGGATTCTTTAATACCTAATCTCTAAGTACAGCGTATCTGTCCATAGGATAATCTTCCAAAGTATAACCCATTGTTGAAGATTGTATAATTTTTCTTTTACCATTTTTTTTCTTTTGTTAACTTTTCAACATCTTCCATTTGTTGAGATATCGAGGTATCCTTTGGAACTGGAGTCCTATGGACGGAAACATCCTGTTGGAGGGAAGCTATAATGGCTTCCATACTTGATTCTCAGTCTAATAATTTATTCAGCATATTGCTATTTTGTTCATTTATGTAAGATCTTACTGAAATCAAACGGGTATCCACTTAATTTTGCATGCTAGATTTCATGTCTTTGTAGTATTGTTGTTGCCACTGTTGTTGTTCAAAGTAATCTTGATGTCATTTATAGTGTTGTTCAAACAATTGTTGCTGGTTGCGAAGAATTGCTTCGCAGTGGCTTTCATGCCTTCTTGATTCTTCAACAATGTTTGTTTTTAAACTGTTGCACAAACCTGATACATCTGATACTACATGCTGCCTATATACGTTCAGCATCTCCACCATTTCTTCTCTAGTCACATAATTGGAGCCAATAGTAGTAGAACTTGGGCTAGCTCCAACCGAACTATATGTCATAGGATCAGGCATGTTGCCATTGGTACATGGGATTTGTTGTGCTATATTGTTCATATTTCCATTGACAATGGCATCTAGTATACTATGATTATTGTCATGTGGCAGTGAAAGAGTTGTATACCACATCATTTGTAAATCTTCCTCAGTAGGTTCTAAGACTGCAATCACTTGAATCTGTAATTGAAATACTCAAATAATTTGTTGTGACTTTGTGTGGAGAAAGACAAAGAAATATAATATTATGATTGTAATAAACAAATATAATTAAATAATTTAATTACCTATTTGTTATGCAAAAATTGTCTAACTATTTTCTCTGTAAAAAATTTATTCGGCTTCCATCTTTGCATTCTTGGACTCTGTAATGCTTTGTATCTACGACGTCCAAATTGTTGTCCAATCTATGGAAAAGCTTTATATATCCAATACTGAAAGATAATTGAATATAAAGATTATAAACATTAGATACTATATATAAACTATATTTAGATTGGTGAAAAATAAAACAATAGAAAAAGATATCTGGAATGCAAGTGGATATTCGTGCAATGCATATTTACATTCAATTTGCTCATTTTGTTCTAGTCTCTGTACTCTTTACAGTTGGGATTCTTGTAGTGAGTTTAACAAAACAAAATTTGCTCTACGGCCCCATGGATATTCAAGGAAGTCGTTAAGTTGCTCAATCATGCCTAGAGTTTTGTAATCAATATTTCTTCCAATAGGTTTCAAAACACAGTCTACTAACATCACCAGCCCCAGCTTAAATTTATCCTCTTGATGTTCACAAAGATGAAATGCTTCAAAAAGCATATTCATACTAATTCTCTTCGTACCATGAAAATACTGATTTCTAAGTCGATTATTGTTGAAATCAAGATTAATAGATACCTCGTAGCAAGGTAATCTGATGATAAGACAAAACTCTTGTAGACTAAAGCGGGCTAAATTGTTATCTAATTTCACCCAAACTTCATTGTTTTTACCACAATCTACAAGTCTCATTATGAATTCATGAACTAACTTACTACTAAATTGTTGTTGTTCCTCTCCTCTATAAGTCACTCCATATATATCCATGAAAATTACTACACAATAAAGACGTTTGTTGATCTTCTTTGATAAGCTCTACAAAATCTTTAACATATCGATAATTTGGAAATTGACTTATTGTAGCTGAAAATCACTGATTTAGAGATAGTATATATTACAAGACATCTGTAAAATTATTAAAAAAGCGCAATTTAATAATGGATATTCAAGATTTGATTGAAGCAAAAAACAAAGTCACGCCAATGAATATGAAAATAATCACTTAATTGAAAAGGAAATATTCTAGTTATTTTACTTATTGTGCATTGAATATAAAGAGAAGTGAGTTTTTGGTAATGCCTACGGTTTATGAAAATTTGGGAAATTACAATTACCTTTTAAGCGAGTGGGTAGACTTCGTAGCACAAAATTGCAAAAAATCAACAGAGAAGTATATAGAGATTATGGAACTGAAAATTAGCATAAACTAAATTCACAACATTAGCACGAAGTCAATAAGAACAAATGAGACATATATTATAGAACGAGAAATATAAGTTGCAGATAACATGTCGCATAACCAACAAAAATCAAACAAATTAAATGAAATACATAAATTAAATGAAACACATAATGATGAAAATTATTAAGAATAAAGGAGATGTAAATTATAGAGAACGGACCAACGAAAAGCAGAAAAAGAGAAATCAAATAAAATATACTCAGGTAGCCTAAGACACATTTCATGGGAGCAAAGGAAATAATCATGGGAGAAAAGAAATAATCATAATAACATAAAATTTGTAGTTACATATATTACCAAGCACAGATAATGAGTTAAATAGAATGTTTAAATTTTAGAAACAAACAAAAAAATTGTTAAAGAAAAGGCGCATAAACTAAATTCACAACATTAGCAGGAAGTCAATAAGAACAAATGAGACATATATTATAGAACGAGAAATATAAGTTGCAGATAACATGTCGCATAACCAACAAAAATCAAACAAATTAAATGAAATACATAAATTAAATGAAACACATAATGATGAAAATTATTAAGAATAAAGGAGATGTAAATTATAGAGAACGGACCAACGAAAAGCAGAAAAAGAGAAATCAAATAAAATATACTCAGGTAGCCTAAGACACATTTCATGGGCGCAAAGGAAATAATCATGGGAGAAAAGAAATAATCATAATAACATAAAATTTGTAGTTACATATATTACCAAGCACAGATAATGAGTTAAATAGAATGTTTAAATTTTAGAAACAAACAAAAAAATTGTTAAAGAAAAGGACACATTAGAGTTCGTTCATATATTATATTAGTTTCCCTTCTTTAAGGTTATTCAGTCATTCAAGGAGTACTCATATGATGGTGTGGTGCAGAATTAGTTAATATTAGTTAATACTGAAACTTCAAAATAAGATGCACGAGATATCAATAAATCTTACAGTGCAGAATTAGTTATTAAAGAAACTTGAAAATTTTTGTAAAAGAAAAAATATATATTATAAAAGTCAAAATTTTTCATTTTCATCTTAAACTAATCTTTAACAAATGAATAAATCTTACTAAATGTGTAGAAGACACCATGTGGAGTTAAATTCGCATCCTCAGTTCATGAATTTTAACATTGAATTAGCACATTGTTTTTCTTTTATACAACAACTTTTTTTAATCTTCGTGAAACCATTAAAAGCCAAGCAAATACTGAGCAAATACGGAGCAAAAACTTAACACAACAAACTAAAAATCAAGCAAGAAGTTATTGCTCACCCCGTGCCTCCGTGTAAATGGCTGACTATTTAACAACAATAAAAAGTGAGCCTAAAAATGGTTGTTTTCAATAATTGGAGACTTAAAAATTAAATCCACAAGAACAAGAAAAGTATGGTAACTAATGCAAATCTTATTACACTGACAGATATAACAATAGAAAAATAATTGCAACTTCCAACAATTAGAAAAATAAACAGAATAGACAGATCAACATCTGAGTTGTATTCATTGTTTATTTAAAACAAACAAGGTATTTTGTGCAGCAATGGAGACACCCTGTCTCCGTACCTACACGAGACACTCGTGTCTCCGTGGAGCACGGATCGGAGTGTCTCCGCTCAGGTACGGTGACGAGTGCCTCTAAGCAACGTGGAGATCTAGCTTCGTGCGTAGATTTGTGTCTATGAGTGGATTATTGTGGGAGGAGGTAGTTTGGATGTACCTTTTCAATGGTGGATTTGATGGTTATGGTGGTGGTGCCTTTTTGAATTGTAAAGAAGAAAATGAATGGAATTTTTTGTTTAAAACTTGGGTAGTTGAAAATGCGAATGCTTGGGTAGTTGAAAGTTTAGGTAGTTGAAGGTGTGAATGCAAGTGAAAATTATAATTAATATTTAAATCATATAATTGAAAATTTGTTGAAAATCAATATTCAAAATTGGTTTTAATTGAAAATAGGTTCAAAAGACAAAAGTGATGCAATAAAAACAACATTCCCGCGCAGCAACACGTAGATTCTGCGCAACATTCTCTTTTCGTGCTGTCTCCGTGGAGCACGGAGAAGACTTCTCCGTGACGTGCCGGATAATCTTCTCCGTGTTGCACACGGAGAAAACCTCCGTGCAGCACGTTCGAGGCTGAAAAAGTATAAATGCTATGCTTTTGTAGTCAGTTTGTAATACCTATTGATTTGAGAAATGAAGTCTAAATTAACAAATGAAGTGTAAGTAGGCAAATGAAATGTAAACGCTTTTGTAGTTGTATAGTAATAATATGTAATATTTGTTGTAGATATAAATGCTTGTTTTCTTTTAATTTAAAGTTTGTTAAATATTTAAATTAATTTTATGTTAATTATGTAATTTTTAATGAAGTATATAGTAGATTGATTAAATATATAATGTACAAAAAGCAGGTAAAATGGAACAGAAGACTATTTTTATTGATAATAGCATGCATCCCGTCAGTGTACATGTAGTCGCTGTAAACTATTTATATTTGTAACCAAAAACAATATCAAAATACTTAAAACAATCATTTGGATCAGAAACTTAACCGAAGACTTAACATCTTTGGAATTTTAGAAGCGACATATGACTGTCTTTTGGCAAAAAAATGCCTTCTATCAACAACTATACTGTCTTCTGTAAAAAATAAACTTGCATTTTTTCACATTGGGTTTTCTTCAGAGTCAAGAACACTGATTTGTTCATCGTCTATGGTAGTTTTCATTTTCTTCTTTAAACCTGTTTCAAATTTTTCGTCTGCAATTTGAATCAGAGCCTTCTTACGTTTGCCTTTTGTAGTTGATTTGTTTGGATTATCACTAGTTGTCACTGTTGTTACTGAATTAATGATATCAATGGTTACAGGAGAAGAATCCAGTTCCATGATTGCGTTTGAAGAATTGACATCAGTCACTATTGTTGAAGAAGTGAATATGATTTCATATCGGTATTCAGGTGGATTTTGTCTCCTCGGTGTCACTTTTAGATAGAAGAGTTGTTCTTCTTCATTCCCAGTCCTTATCACATCAGTCATTGGTGTATCGGAATCCTACTGTATGAGGATTCTATTTGAATTGTGTGTTGTCATATAAGAACAAAATTGTTAAGAGGTTAGTGGTAGTTGAATTTCACCTTTTCAATATGATTCATTATGTCAGTAGTATTAGCTTCCAATAATGTTTATGCCATTTCGCCTATCATAGTTGCATCCAATCCTCTAATCTGTTTTCAAGGTGTACAAAAATATTTGCTCTACATAGAGAAGTTAATAAAATTACATACTAAGTTACGAATAAAATATTGATTTTAATAAACTGCTAAATACATGTCTAGAGGGTGCTGATACCTTGCTATTGCTTTACCATGTTCAAACTTGCAGAAATACCAAAACATTGGATGTTTTCTTACAATTACTGCAAGCCAAATACCAAAACCTTTGGTGCAAGGAACTAATTTTCCATTGGGCTTTCACCCAATAGATTTTTTTTGTAGGTAAATGTACTTGTAGAGTTAGAAATATAGTAAGAAAACAAGTTGAAGGCCTTTATTCAAATTATGTGATTATAAATATTCATAATATGTGTGAATGTATATATTTAATTAAGCGGTTGTGAAATTACCCCCAGGTAAACTCCTTGCAAATCAGCAATAGATATGAATTTCGTCTCATCTGGAGGTGAAATTTTTGGTGGCGTCACTACAACAGATGGTTTATCTTCAATCAGTTTATCAAGTTTTTCTTCATTTGTGTTAATCCTACAATAAATGAAGAAGCTAAACAATTAGGTATAGAATTTATTTAGTAAATTTTATAAAGTTGGGAAAATTGAAGAAGTTTTTTTAGCGATGACCATTCTCTGTAATCTGCAACTGCCAAAATTCTCGTATTAATGAAGAAAGTGTTGTTCAATTTAGTAGAAAGTGTGATGCCTAATAAAAGCAAATTATATGATTAGTTTTTTTATTTTTAATATGTAAATACTATGAAATATTGTGTTTGTATTTTATTTACCGTTATATGAAGAAACTTTCGGATTAGTTGCCCATATGATACGTTTGCTTCCATGGTTTTCAATTATCGTAATGCATTCTCTGTAAACGAAGGTGTCCCACATCGTTAGTATGACGGTTTGGAAATGTTTATCTATAAGTATAACATCTTGAAGACATGCTTCTGTGTCGAAATGCGTCTAGATAATCCTTTTTTGACGAACTTCTATAGCAATACCTATTATACCTGTAATGAATACATGGAAGTTGTGTTGTTATGTATATAGTAAAGATGAATATTAAAAGAACAACTATGAAATATTAAATAGAATTATATTGGCTAATTTAGAATTTTACTTATATCTGTATTAGTATCCATGTATCGTTCGAGCTTGCTAAATGTCGTCAGCTCATATCTTGAGAAGATGAAGGTCAAATTATCTTCACGAAGTTCTTATATTTTTGTTTTTCCATTTATGCTCCAGATCTTGCCTTGAAGTGGCCATTTGAACTCGTTTTTATTGTCTTTCACTGTTACGTTGGATATCATGTATGTTTTCCCAAGTTTGAGTTCATCCGCAAGAGCTGTAATATTTGCATCGTAGAGAATACCAGTCACTTTATTACCCTATTGAAACATGGAAATATAAAGATATATTTTCCTGTCACTTTATAGTTATGTATATATTTGCCTCTAAATCCATTAGAAGAATATTTTGGTATCGGCTAGTAGTGTGCGAGCAGTTTTCGGTGGTTGTTTCCCTACAATTATGACTTTAGCAGATCAATTCTTCTCAGATGTGGAAATCTGTGGGATGAGTTTATGAATTGTAGCCATTGTTGATATCTGTCAATGACATTAAAAAAGTTTTCTTAGTATTACTTCTTGTCTTGATTAAAAGAGAAATAGAATAAAAAGTAATAATGTAAAGAGAATTTACCAGCAATAAAGATAGAGTTTTGAAAGTGTTGATAGTATAATTGGAAACTGTGATGTTGATGCTCAGGGTATTTATAGAATGTGTAATAGAGATTAATAGTAAAATAGTTGTTTTTAATTTGAATCATACACTTGGTTGTATTAGAGAGAAAGATTGGAGTGATATTTTCACATGTACCTCTAGTAGTAAAATATCTGGATGAAAATAGTAAATATCTAGATGAGAATATCTAGATGTATGTGAAGCGTAAAGTTGAAAAATCTTTCTATTATCTTCTTTAATCTAGTTGTAAAATATCTATTTTATATAAAATGTAGATGTATACTATTTTATTTTCAATTGCAGTGATGTAGTAATCGATGAAGTTAACAAGGTATTTATGTTTTAGGAAAAAAAAGTGGTAAATACATGGAGTTGTGATTGTGTATTTTATCATGTTAATATATAAAGACATTGGAGCTATTATTGTGTTTGCTCGAATTTGTAAAAATGACAGTTAAAGTTGGTTAGTATTTATGCAAAAATAGTGAATTCATCTTCAATATGCCAACTAAGAGAACTTTATATGCGTTAAATAAATAAACATTTTTTAACTCCCGAATCAAGTTATCAAAAATGTAAAATGTAACAAAAACGAAATAAAATGATACTGGCAAAGTTGAAGTCCATATAAATTGTGTTACTTTTATCCCAAATTTTCCCATCACAAAAATTTGAAAGCAAATTAAGCATTTCCCTATCAGTTTCTAAAATCAATAAAATTTTCGCCATGGTCAAGAAACCTATGGAAATCGGAAAAATAGAGATAAAAAATCATCTACAAGGTTTTTGAAGAAGGCTGGTGAACTTTGTACTTTGCAGTGTTAAGGTTGCCATTGTATTTTTCTCTCTGGCTGAAAAAAATGTTCTCCTTTGGTCACCCTAATGTGGAGTGCTTAATTGAAATATTCCTTGTTCCAAAGACTAATTCATTTTACATTCTTGAGGTTTTTAGGAATGCCAGTGTTTATGAACTCAATTTACAGCTGGGACAAATTCTTAATGAGTTAGAAATTGCAAGAAAAAAGGCGAGGTATGGCATCATAAAAAAAACCCGTAAGTAGAAAAAAAAACCAAAAAAAAAAAAAAATAGTGGTCACAATCGGCGAAATCAAATAAATAGAGAAGCATTCAAATGGTTCAATTTATAAAATGAACAAGAACATGAAGAAGCTTTAAATGGGTTGACTAAATACTACAGAAAAATGAAAGTATTAACAACAAAAATTGCAAAAAATTGGTGTTTGGAAGATGAATAAATAATACTCTCTTTGGAATTGGTACGAAGGCCAATCTTGGAATGAATTCAGGTGCTTTAGCGTTGAGCTTACTACTAACAGAGGCAATGTTGCTAAATCGATAGGTACAAATGCCTTCGAGAGAGAAGGAAAGGGAAATGCAAAGATAAAGGTGAAGTGTTAGAGCTACGTTTCTTTGAAGAAGAGGCATGATAATCTTCGTGGTGCACTGAGAAGTATGTTTTCGGGCACCACGAATCTTCTCCATGGTGAACGGAGATTGATGTCTCCTTGCTCCACGAAGAGGTTCTCTGTGCACTACGGAGATGGATGCATCTTCGTGCTCGACGGAGAGGTTCTCCATGGTGCACAGAGATTGAAGTTTCCGGGAGAGGATTTTCGCTGTGCACGGAGATGTCATCTCTGCATGTCTTCGTGCACTGTGGTGCATGGAGATGGATATCTCCGTGCACCACTGCTATACATGTGTGGATGAATTATTTCCTATCCTAAATAACAATATAGCCTTTGGATGCTTTCCAAAAAGGAAAATGTTAAGGTTGGCTGAGTTTTCTTTTAGGTCTAATTAGTGGCTATTTACTACATTATCATACAGATTCATTTACTGCATTGTGTCTCAAACTGGACTAAAAAGTTCTATCTTTAGCATTTCTTAGTATATGTGTTATGTAATGAGCCACTTGCAGGAAAATGTCCCAATTGAGCATATTGGGAGCCTGAAGAATCCCCCTGTCATTATGAATATGGATGCCAAGTCGTAACAGCCAAATTTGTGGTAAGAGTGTATACATAAAAAAATTTCCATTCATATTTTACTGTGTATTCATGTCGCTGATTGAATTATATCATTTCTTTCATATCCTTGAACGATACTTTTGCTTCAAGAGGTGACAAATACAGCACAAATCTAACTGACATGACTGGAAAATATAGTAACAGTACCTTCCAGAGTGTCATACGGCTTTCACAGGGTGGTGAAAATTTATACAATCGCGCTACTCGTACAAAGCCCGTTTGACAAAGTGACGTGGCGTGCAATAAAAAAAAATTTGAAATTGACAAAACCCACCTCCCTTCTCTCTTTCCACACTCCCCGTCATTTTCCCCCAAATCCTCCAAAAAAACCCTTCCTCCCAAAAACACAATCCTCCGGCAGCCGGTGAACTCCATCACCTCCGGCGTCATCACAACCTCCGGCAGCCGTACAACAGGAGCACCTTGGTTTGGCTCAGCTTCGGACCTTTTTTGCAAATCGAAGGGCGTAGCAGAGATGGTACTATTTCAGAAATTGGTTCACGGTTTGGTAAATTATTTTTACCCAAATTGAAAGCAAAAATTTCACAAGCTTCCACTGACTGCACATTTAACGTAGATGGTGAACTTTTGGATTTTGAAGTTTAACATCGGTTTTTATTTTTTCAGTTTGCGGTGGGATAGGGGCTTTATTTGCATGATTTGAGGTTTTACATTGTAATTAGGTGCTGGAGTTTCGGTATTTCAATTGAACTTGGATGTAGATTTGTCGGTTTCAACATTTAACATTGATGCTGAATTGTTGGTTTTTCAGTTTTATTTCGATTTTTGAGTTGAAGTTAGGTGAAGAATTTAGAGCTTTAACGTTGAACTTAGATGCTGGAGTTTGGGTTTTTCAGTTGGAATTGGATGTTGATTTCTCAGTTTCTACAATTCACTAAGATCACAGAATTTTTTGGTTTTCCAGTTGGAATATGCTGTGTGATTTTTGAGTTTTAAAATTGAAATTATATGCTGGAGTTTTGGTTTATCAGTTGCACTTGGATGTTGATTTCTGAGTTTCAACATTTAACATTGAACACAGAATTTTTTGGTTTTCAGTTGAACTTAGATGTTGAGTTTTCAGTTTAATATTTAACTAAGGTGCTGATTTTTCAATTGAACACTTCACTTCGATGCTGATGGTTTTCAGTTTAACATATAGGTTAGATGCTCGTTTTACAGTTTAACATATAAGTTAGATGCTGATTTAATTATTTTGACATTTGTAGACATAAATGTAAATTGGTTTGATTCAGGAACATAGAATGTCGGGAAAGAACTCCAGGGTTTGTCACGGTTGCAGGAGTGTTGGACACTTCTTCAGTGATTGCCTGATAAAACGTCGATGTCCACTTTGTGTGCATGGATTTCAGAAGTTTTTCGAGGTTGAAAAGGACACTGTTACAAAGGCAAATTCTTCAAATGTTGCAGTGTGAAGTGTGGCTTTTGGGATTGGTACAAAGATGGAGAAGTAAACGGTGAATCTAGCAGTACTAGGGCTAAACCACAAGCGGATGAAGAAGTTGAAGATATGTCGCGAATGTTCCAATCTCAAGTGCGGCTGAATAACAATGAAGAGCTATTGGTTACTGTGACCATGAATGTGACGGTCCGCCGAGCATGATTAGTTGTTCACGGTGAACTGATCATGTGTTGTTAATAGAGGGATTTTGTAAATTTGAAATTGGTCGAGTAGTTTAGTTTTGTCAATTGGTACATTTTGGTTGAAGTAAAAAATTTTACTTCATGTACCTTGGACGTTTGCGAAATTATAATATTCTCAGTCTGGTGAATGCTTGATTTAATCATACTAGTAGACTAAGTAGCAATTGAATTTGTACAGTCGCCAAACATAATGTATTTTTGGAAATGAAGAACTATCTATTATTGTGCACTAAAATTATTATCGTCCTAGTTAATTTTGAATCTCAAAATTTGTTAACAAATCTATTTGGGCAACCTTGAGAATAAAATCCAAAAAAAAAACTAAACATTCCAATTTATCAACTTCGAAAAGAGGTTCAATGACATCCCCAAATGAACAATTAAAAACGTGGAATGAATAACTACAAGCATGTGTCGAATCTGTCTTGTCATGACGAAGCTATCCTGCGCAAAAGGGTAATTTTTCTTCTCATGATGCTATTCGCCTCCATTTAACATGAGTCACGATGATGTCGTAAATATGAATCGTGGTATGGGTTCTCATTTCCTGACATGTAAATTGAAAGTAATAAGAGTCGATTAATTGTCAATTGAACGTGGGGCGATGAAAATATATACGTACCTTGTGAATTTGGAAAAACCAGTGTCGTTGTAGTCTGGATGAATGTGGACGACGGCATTTGTTGTGTGAACACCTGGCTCATATCGTGACCCTACATCATCATGTTGGCATTACTTATAAAAATAGTGCATAAAAACCCGATTATTTAAAAAACTTGAATTGAATATACCTACCATTAGGAGTTGTGAAAACGAGTATGGCGTTGGCATAGGCACTGGCATTGGCATTGGAACTGGCGTAGGCATTGGCATTGGAACTGGGGTTGGCATTGGGATTGAATGATGTGGTTGAGGAGGTGGAAAAACCTTTCCTGCTGTCCTCTTCGATCATTCCTGCATACACACTACGAAATTATTTGTTATTACCATATTGATTTATGTTGACTACAAATATTTTTTCTTCGAACAAATATACCTTTGACTTCTTAGCGCTCCCCTCCAATGGGTCTTTTCTCCGCAATTTCTTCGGGGCTCCTTTTTTCTTTGACGATATGAGATCTTTGGCAGTCTCGATGCTTTGATTGTGAGATGCAATAGGCTGTAAATTTGTGTTACTATCGGAACTCGACTTTGTCAACCTAAGCTATTTGTTTTGAAGTTGTATCCAGTCCATGATAGCACGATACCTCCCTTCGTCATCCGCAGCTAGGTCTGCCATAGTAGCAAATGTCTGACACATATCGTCATACCTCAATTGTCCAGGTGTACTAACCATACCGGCATAATTCACGGCGACCCACGTGTGTGCTCTACTAACGTCCCTCCTCCATATGCGTATTATATACCTATCTGGCATCACAGCCACTTGGTTGCGTATCAATACTGCAATCGCATGTCTGCACACTATACCCCGTAATTCAAACAAGTGACAACTGCATATGATTACCTCTGTCTCTCTATTAAATGCCACCTGAAAATTTTTCCTCCTTCGTCTGTCGCAACAAACAATGTCCTCACATACCTAATACGTTGTCCCCTGATGTCCTTCTAAAGAAGAGATGAGGTCACAATACACCTTACCTGTAAATTCAACCTAAACTTCCTTGAACTTCAATAGAGTGTACAATTCATGATATTGTTTCTCCATTTCATACGTGGTTGCACACTGTATCATTTGAGAGAAAGACCTGAAATCAGCCTAAAATTCATTTTCTACCTTATTTCTTAGCGCTCGCTCATACTGTTCGACGAACTACTTCAACGATGTCATCGAATGCACATAACCATCGAAGAAGGCGTTCATACTTTCACNCTTGAACTTCAATAGAGTGTACAATTCATGATATTGTTTCTCCATTTCATACGTGGTTGCACACTGTATCATTTGAGAGAAAGACCTGAAATCAGCCTGAAATTCCTTTTCTACCTTATTTCTTAGCGCTCGCTCATACTGTTCGACGAACTGCTTCAACGATGTCTTCGAATGCACATAACCGTCGAAGAAGGCATTCATACTTTCACTTCTTTGAGTTGTTGACATACCAGCCCAGAATTTTTTTTTCAAAAAACATGGCACCCAACGACCTCTGTTTTCGTACAATCCGGATAACCAACTATCATCACGTAAGTCATACGTATCGATCATCGTTCTCCAACCTTCCTCAAATTCCTCAACAAATTGTGAATCATAAACCAAGACATGTATATTTGAAAAAATAGAAGCCTTATCCACATGATATCCAAACTTTTCAGGCAACTTTTTCAATATATGCCAAAGACACCATCTATGTTTAGTGTTTGGAAAAACTATCTCAATTGCATTTCGCATCGCTCTATCTTGATCTGTAATTATTCCATGCGGAGCTTCACCATACATGCACTTCAACCATGTCCTGAACAACCACACA
>CAIGRT010019400.1:0-10852 GCA_903798405.1 Fraxinus platypoda | reverse complement strand
TCTTGGGCCGTTTGAATTGGACTGTACATTTTTGTGTGTCAACACTTTTATTAAAGTTAAGAAAAAGTTTCTATATTTGTAAAAACATTGGAACTTATCTCTATAATAGAAATTTATCTGAAGAAATCATGTTTATAATTTACTTAAATCAATTGAATTTAATGCAAGGTAACGCACGTAACAACAATAAAGATAGTGATAATTATGAAAAACTTTTACGTTTCTAAGAAAAAATACTAAATATTTAGGGAAAATTACAGCAACGGTCCCTAATCTTTCTAATTTTTGCAAATTTTATCATAACCTTCCTTTTAACCTTCCTTTTGTGTTAGTGAACGTCCTTAATCTTTTATAAATATACAGTTGGAGTCTAAACGGATGGAAATCGTTAGTTGATCAAGAAAATTGGACTTTGACCAATTTTGACTAAATTGAAAAGGGTAAAATGATAAGTTTAAAATTACCGCATTAAATAAGTAAACAAACAAACAAAAAAAAAAAAAGATCAAAGAAATAAAAAAAAATGATTTCTTCTTCATCCCCATCCTACACCTCACAACTGAAAATCAGCCACCAACATCGGCCGACACCACCACCGTTATATTCTTCCCCAACACCACCCAAACCCACATCCTACACCTCACAACTAAAAATCAGCCACCAACACCGGCCGACACCACCACCGTTATATTCTTCCCCAACACCACCCAAACCCACATCACCGGAAAGTCGTCATTCCGCTCTACACATCTCACCCAACCACTAGCCTAAACTCCACCATATGTCAAAGTAATAACCACAAAAAACCCTCAACTCGCGAACTCAAAAACTGCAGGGAACTCCTCTGATCACAACCACCGTCGCGGAGTATCACCGTTCGAATCCCACAATCCAGGCGTCTAATCTGATGATGATATTTCAACAAAAAAGGGGACAAACAATTGATGCAGCTTCTAGGATTTCAAATCCCAATTTCAAAATGAAAGTTAGGGTAAAGTTTGCAAAAATTGAAAAAGTTAGGGACCGCTGCTGCAATTTTTCCAAAAATTTACTAAAAGGTTCACTTGCTGATAGAATATCAAGAATTAAATAAAAATTAAGAAGATTCAAAATTTTATTAAATAACGAATTATTCAGTCGATTCTACAGTGCCAATTTGTCTTATTTAAACAATTTAGTACATGGCCACAATGAGCTAATTCTGGAAGAGAAACTTGAAAATTAACAAAAATAAATTTAAATGCAATAGTTTTGAACTAACGAAAATTAAACCCTAATTGATTTTAAAAAAGAAAATAAAATCATGATGTTTCAACAATATATAATAAAGATTTAAACCGTGCATTTGACCCTAAAATAAGCGTTTACTTGTAAATCAAGAACATTTTTTGGATGACTAGTTTGTCAATGTAGTTCAAATTATATACTATAAAGATGGAGCATTTTTCTCGTTAGAAAATACTCTCTTCTTAGTGCCGTATTGTTTCGTAATTTTATAACACGTTAATAGACGACTGTTCTTGTTTCGTGTTTGTCCTTGAAGGAAAACACATTTCTACATATCAATACTTTGGCGTGTTAATTCTTGTTAAGAAGAAAAAATTTATATTATGTAAGGAATATAGTATTGTTGCTCTCGAAAAAGCATAAGTTTAGCGCCCATTTGATTATTTTAAGGTAAAAAATGTATCAATTCAGTGTAATTATTTTTTGTTCCGTCGACTCTGCCCTTGATTTACTGCATCGAATATAATATCAATGCAAGAAGGACAACTTCAATATCTCAACAATTCATATAAGATAATTCTAGAAGAATATGACGGGGTTTAATCTCAACTAGTGATTTGATATGTTATGTGAAGTTCACGAAAGATTGAATATTCTAGAAGGAAAACATAAATAATATTAATGTACAAATGTTGATTTATCATTTCATACATTTTATGAATCCTTTCATTCGGTTAAACAAAGAAAAAAAAGAAAGAGGTGATGATCCTAGTTTTTCCCCGTTTGACCCTCATAGAATCCATAATTGTTTCTTATAACGCAACCTTTGCCCCTTTTTTGTTGGTTAATTCTAGTTTTGAAGATATTGGCCAAGATTCATGAACAAAAGTTTAGCCACATCTAAAGATACAAGTTGAATGACGTGAAATGCCCGTATGGTGCAGATAAAAGCCCCCTGCTTGACAATCATTATTTGTCAAAAATAATATTTTAAATAATAATTTTTAGGAGAACGTGTGTTTAAAAAGTATGAAATTTTTTTGAATTTATGTGCATAATATTTTATTTTATGAATATGTGGTTGAAAATGAGTATGTAGAAAAATGAGTTTTCAAATAATGATTGTCACATAGGGGCAAAAATGCTTACATTAAAGAGTTTTCGAAAGGCTTGATCCCTGAAGAGCTGACCCAAACAATGTGGCATTTCGTTTGAAAGAGTCCTTCGAATCTTTTCCAATTTTATTTTTCCGAATATTATTTTAGTGTTTGTATTTATGCTTTTTTGTGAGCATATTTATGCTAATTTCAAACTATACTTTTTTGCACATTTTTCTTCTCTTTCTTGATTTAGATTGTACTAATGCATAAAAAAAAATACAATGAACAAAATTTTAACTATTTTTTCTTCTTCAATACAATCTAGTACTGTACAATTCCTCACCAAACAAACCACATAAGTGCGGCAGCATATTTGTGCAGCCGAAAAGAGGACGAGAGACGAAAGAATGTGGGGAAAAAAACAGCAGAGGAGAACAAATTATTACTCCTATTGCTGCCTCAGGATATGCTTCAATAGACACTTCTCCTAAACTCACGTGAAACTCTTAATTTTTTATTTTTTTTAAAAAAAGACAACATAAGAATTTTCTTGTATACTTGTTAATCCAAAAGTGTACTCCCTTCCTGTATCACAGTAGAATCCTAGAATACTTCGTGTTCCTCCATTTCACCAAGTTGTTGAGAAATTCCATGACCTGCATGTGTTATTACAGAGACATTATTTTCCCAAGGTTCAGAATCCTCTTCAAAACTAGAAGCAAAATGAAACTGTCCACAAATTGTTAGTACCTCTGATGGATCCCTGAGAGAGTAAAATGCATTGCTTTCCTTAGGTGTGGAAGAAACTAATATACCGTAACCTCGATTACCCTCTCGCAAAACCTACAACACGTCAATCAGTTAGATTTCTTGTGATGTCTGATTAACTATGCCACTCAGTGTTTGGAGGGAGGATTGGATAACAGTGGACATATTAAGCCCTTGTTTGTCTACCCTTATTGAATGAAAATGAGTTTTGATATAGTGATTTTTTTAAGAATGTGTGGTTAAAAAGTAGAATAAATTTTTGAGTTTGGGTGCAAAATATTTTATTGTGAAAATGTGTGAAAATGAGTTTGAGAAACAAGAGTTTTGAAATAATGGTAGACAAACAGGGGCTAAGGAAGAAAACAAAAAGTTCGAATCTCGTTTTCATACTATCCATTGCTGTCAAGTCTACAACTGCACACTGAAAGCACATAAAGGTCAGCCTATTGGCAATCTGCTCTTGATATGTTAACATTTACCTTAAATGCATCTTCATCAGTGCGATCATCTCCAACGTATATGGGAAGAACATCGTCACAATCAGCTAATCCTGCAGTATTACGCACATTATCTCCATTAGAAACCTTTTAAGGAAAAGAGAGCACATTCGTGACAAGGTCGATATTTTTCACTTACCAAGTGATTCAAGTAGAAACTCGACTGCCTTACCCTTGTCCCAGTCAAGCACTGGTCGAATTTCTAAAACCTAAACGAGAAGATAGAACAATTGAACCAGTGAAAAGCAGGAACTTGTGAGTTATAAGATATACAGAAGTTTTAAGCTGTTATAGAAGCAATACCTTTCGACCATGCGTCAGCCGCAGTCGGGGATAGTTTTTCAAAATTTCTTCAATATATTGACCGACTACTTTCCAACTCTGTGATTGTTTTAAGGAAAGCAGATGAAAGTAGAGCACACTTTAATCAGAAATGAAAATAACAAAAAAGCATTTCATCAGAAATATTAATTCCAAGAAACTGAGAACATACCTTTTCATGTACATTACGGTAGTGTACAGAAACACAGAATTTGTTGTTCTCAACTTTTGCACCAGTTACACCTTTCATAGTTTCGACCAGGGATCTAAAAACCTGACTTGGGCATGAGTAAAAACCTTCAGACAAATTAATATTTCTTCCAAGACAATATAAATGTATGGTGACATTTACATACCTCGTCGATCATAGGCAAGAATTCACTAGCAGGCTGGAACAAATTAACCTCTTTGCCCTACTTACCCACAGGTAAAAAAGATGAAGTTTATCTTGATAAATAACTGAGATAAAAGATTCCTGCAAGAAAGATATCTCATATAATTACCTGCTTCTCAGATGACCTAATGTCATTCACATAGTCATTGGAAATGGACCGAACAGGGCCCATAATGTCCATCCCATGACTTCCAGCATAGTAAAGTTCTGTCAGTCCTATGAACTCATAAACCTGAAAAAGTGGAATATGAGAAGAAAAAGAAAACAGTCAATATACATCTATGCAAGAAGTCAACACTTAAAGTTGGAGCAATAATATCTACACATTAAGAATCAAAAAGAAGTAAATCAATCACCTTATCACGGCTTCTTCCACTAATTATTGCCGTTGGAAAATAATTTGATGCATTTCTTACAGCATCACGCATCTGTAAACAAGTTACGTAGTTTCAGAAAGAACTCAAAGGGAAGGGGACAAATGACAATTTTGTAATATATGCCTTCCCATGCCTAAAAGAGCCGTACGAATAGAATCTTACTGCATTTGACATGAATGCACGATCTGGGTTGTCTACGATTGGGGATAAAGTCCCATCATAGTCCAAGAACAAGGCTAATCGCTTTCCTTTTGCAACATTTGCTATTTGCTCAAATGATGCAAGTGCTGATGGATACTTCATCTACAGAACCAAGCAGGACATGTAAACTCTTGCCTCGTCTAAAATCAAAGCTAACACTTGAGGAAAATATCAAACAGGAGGAAATTACCATCCAATTGCGATAAGCAACGTCACCATCACTTAATGTTAAATCTGTGCTGGAATCTTTAGTTAATGTGGTATGAGTCGGAGATGATGATTTCATGGCATCCAACACGCTTGACCGAACATCATCAAGTATTCCAGGCCTTCTCCTTGGGATTGCAAGGGAGAGAGAGCGAGAAATTACTGAACCAGCGGGAGAGTATGGAAGAAGAGATGAATTGATGCCTAATCTCGAGTTATTCATCGGAGCAGAGTCAGTAAGAACAGGCGATGTATGATTAGGATTCAGATCCATGCAGATTTATTGGCCAACAAACAAAGATAAGTACTGTTTCAGCCGGTAAAAATCAGCTCTTTAGTCAAATAAACCACCTCTTACGAGTAATTTTATCGATGCTGTCTACAAAGCTGTCAATCAATCAAAAGATACCTGAAAAATAACAATCATAAAAAGATGTTACCAATTGGAGAAAGGAAATTGAAAACCAACACTGTCATCGTAATCCAAGTCAAAATCTTATTTCAATATCTTCTCTTCCTCTTAAATGACGTGGTGAGATACATGATGATGGTAATGCATTTGTATATGTGGTGTAATCTTTTCTGCTAACACATATATCTCAGCTTAATTTAATAATAGTGTTAATCATTTCTCAAAGCTTCACGAATCAAAGAAAGAGGGTGAAGAGCTAAAATAAAAGAACAAGAAAAAAAAATCCAAAATCTAATGAGAAATGGCCGAAGGGATCTCCTTGAGAGTCAAATCAACAGAAGGCGCAAGTAATCAATAAAAAGAGCTAGTAGAGAAATATGTAAATCTAGGCATTACTTGCTCATCAATCGGGTTTATTTTAAGGTTTCTATGACAGGTAGAACTTATAACATTAATCCTTTGACAGCCTTCGGATGAAGTGTGCATTTGAATGGTCTAAACCAGAGATGGAGATTACATTCCATAATTGGCAACAAATGTTCATCTACAGAAGATGATTGACATCTGAAAAGAGGGCAGATGCAATAATGAATGTCTAATTTCTTGTCAAGTGAATAGAGAATCGCACTAGTTACTCAAGAAGGCAGATATAAAACTTCATCGAATATCTTTGTTGGAAGCAAAAATATATTAAAGCAATAAATGTATGAACCTGTGGATTTAAACGTTCACGAGTGATTATTCAGACCGAATCTCAGGGCCTAAAAGATTGGAGCACTAACTGATATTTAGTATAGAAAACTTTGATACCCAGTGGGCAGTATCATAGAGGAAACAATGCCATATGCAACTGCATAAAATGGCCCTACACAGTAGCATGGGAAAATAAACATAAGGACCGAAAACATTAAAATTCACAATGTGACTAAACCATGATATTTGAAACAGAAACGAAAAAAAATGAGGCGTCCCCACACTGTTGTAGCTATCAAATAATCTGGCAATCATGCTACATGTACATCTTTTTTTTTACATCATTTTTGACATTGTGCCACGTGGCGACACATGATTTGACAGTTTTAAAAAAAAACACACTTTCCCGCCCAACACTTTTTGAACTCTAATGGAATGTACACAAAGATGTCAACCCCACAATGTACACTTAGCATTATTCATAATCTGGCGTGACCAATGGATCTGCTATAAATGCTTAAGATAACAAAATTTACCTCTGAACCTTCTTTCCTTTTCCTCTCTTGTACCAATAGATACTAGTAAAATAATGCTTAAAATATTTGTACAATAAATAACTTTTTTCGTGGATTGAAAACTATGGAAGCGATTAAGAGTGTAATACAGACAAGATGTTGTCCCATTCATGTCGTTGTACAGTGACTCAGCTGGAAAATAATAGGCTTGAAAAGGACAATATTTAAAAATGAAGGGGAAAACAAATATGAACTATTACACAAATAAAGCTCATTGGCAAACAAAATAGAATCAATGTTCTGTTTCTGTCTTGCCGTTGGGAGAACTACAGTAATAACTAATATTCAATTTCAAAACCAACACTACCAAATTATCATATAATATCCAACTCAAGAGTTAGAAAATACGATATGTAATACCTGAATAGGATAACAATGTTAATTTAGCCAAAAATTATGCCTGAATTCCATTCCAACTTTAGAATTCGAAAAAAACACACACACACACACACAATTACTTTGAGAATTCCATCAAAAATGTCATTCCCCAAATGTAAACAAGAACTGGATTTCTTTAGAAGACAGAGGAAGCAGAGTTATAATGAAATTAAAAATTGAGACTTGGCAAGTTTCTTAAGGAACCAAATATAAATTTCAAATTAGAAACCAAGTTTTTCCTATTAAAAGAATCTCTAAATAATCTTCAAAAACATACCCGTTTCAGATATTAAATGGAAAAAAAAAAAAAATTATACAACACCAATGCTTAATAAATAGCAATAGCAATAGCAATCGCACAAAATACGATAAGAAAAACAAATATACGTCCCTACATACATACATGCAAGTATACAAATGCAGCTGATTTTCTTGAGCCCAATTCAGAAAACCCAATAAGATACCAAAATTGGTTAAAAATTTTGCAAATGCAGATTCACAGCCTTCAAGAAAATTAAAAAAAAAAGGAAATGAAAGTCACCTTTCTTGAAACCTGAACAAGAAAATGCTGGCGGAGAGCTTGGAAAATATGAGCAATATTAATACAGATTCCTTGTGGAAAAAATCAACCCCACAACGCTTTTTCAGACCTTGTTTGAGTAGTATTATTTCAAAACTCTTTCTTTTTTTTTTTTATTTTTATGAATTCATTTTCAACCAATAAAATATTTTAAATATAAATCCAATTTTTTTTTTTCTAATTTTTAAGTACACATTATGCAAAAAATTACTATTCAAAACTCCGTTTTACTTGGATGTCAAACATGGGCTTAATTAAAGTGCGACTCCACCTACTCTTTAGTATATTTTATTTGTTATGGCATGATTTTTCACAAAAAAATGGTATATATTACTTATTATGGTGAGTTGAACTCGCTCGATTCTCGAGCCCACTCATGAGAGCCGATAAATAATTGAATAATGCCACTTTGCCCAAAAAATGTGACATAATGGTTGACAAAATAGGTGTTGGCAAGATGTGATTGATCTAAAAAACTTACTGTGTTTTAAATAATTCAATGATAGGTTGTCACGTGACATTATGTCAATGATTATGTCAACCATTATGTTCATGTAGCATGATTGTAAATAATTCACAAGAGAAAATTGTCGATTATCATACTGCTTTGCCCACTTAGCACCCCTACTTTTTGCCACTATAATAATAATAATAATAATAATTAGAAATTTCTTAGAAGGATCGAATAATGTAAAAAAGTCAAATTCGTATAATATTTTTCCCCCAGAGATGCTCTTTCTTAATCGAATTTTATAGTCTAAGAAGTCTACTTATTTAAATTTGGTGACGTGTGACATAAAAGCAATTGTTCACGAGCCATATAGGTCATGTTATTTTATTAATTAATTATTTATTTAACAATTAAAATTTAAAACTACAAAAGTGTTTTTGAGTCAGACACACGTGGATGGCGACTTTGGGCACGGAATGCGCGTCATTTTTGCTTAAGCATTGTAAAATTGACGTGGCCACGTTTGTGTGGGACCATTTTTCTTGTCGTTTTTCAGGCCAGCTGGAATTTTGTAGTTGGCGAGGGTTAGGCCCAATTTACTGTTTGATTGGTTGGACAATAATGGCCACCCTGTTCTGGCCCACATGGGCCCATTCAATATTGCTAGCAACAAATAAATGAATGGGAAAATTAGGGCTATGGTCCTCAACCTTTGCAGGAGTGTAGATATAGGTTCTCGGTCTTAAAAAACGAGCTTATGGATTTGCAATCTATATAATAGTGCGACGTGAGATCCTTAGTATATAGAAATTATCTATCTTATTTTCTTCTTTGGATAAGAAAAGCGAACAGAAGGGTTGAATAATATAGGAACATATAGACGAAGATTTTTATTGATATCTCTCAAAATACGAGTCTTTCCACCGCCTACTCTTTCGATGAATGGCGCAAGGTTAAAAGGGTGTTTTTTTTAATCTTTAAATGATGATTATGCCCTTACTTTAAAATAAATAAAAATAAGAGAAAAAGAAAATGAATGAGACCATTCTCCTCCAACGTGGCCTAGGCACAAGGCATGAAGAAAAAACCTCGCGTTTTGAGAAGGTTTGTAAAAAGTAATCAATTTAATTTTTGATTGCTTAATGCGGGCTTAGCAAGCCTAGGTACAAAAGGCTTGTGCCTATTTTCTTTCTTTTCCATATTTAAAAACTTTTTAAGGTTAAATAAAATAAAAAGAAAAATTAGAAAAATTGAATAACGTTGAAAAGAGAGAAACACTTTATTATGCTTAGCCTCATAAAGCTTCAAGTAGGAATGTCAATCGAGAGGAGCTAGGTAGAGCATTATCGTTCTCGTCCCATTAGGGATTTTCTGGAGGCGGGATAGGGATTAAAAAATCTCATTAACTACCCCATTTAATAATTAATCCATGTTTTTTATAATTTAGATAAAAACATATAAATATAATAAAAATAAAAAGATTCGAAGTAGGTTTGAAGAATTTGGGACGGGATCATGTTCCATGTCCTTCCACCCTTTACTATTCATCACGAGACAATGCTGAGCGAACGGAGATGGAGAATTTTGCTACCCCTTAAGCTTGAGACTTGATCTTGTGCCTCTCTTTTCACACCTCAAACTTTTTAGAAACTCTAGTGTATGTAAATAAGACTTGGCAATTTGAGAGTACTTGGTCTTACCCTAGTTGGTTTATTAAGTGTTAAAACAATATCAGTTGGGATGTCACTCCCTCAATTAATCTATTGTCCATGTAGGTCGCTGTTAGAAATTTTGGACGGAATTTCTTTGTGGGACTAATATGGTTCACGGCTTAAAGTCAAAGGACTAATGTAGTCAACTTTTTCACCTATATAAATAAATTTGTAAAAAAAACTGTATCTCTCCCCCAAGTTTACTACGAAACAAGTGACGTTTCCCAGTGGGAGAAATCCCCGGTTTCGCAATGGAGGTCCCCTAGTTTCCACTCAAATAAATAATTCAGATTTCAGTGTACATTCATTCATTAACCATATAAGAATCAAAGACTTAGAGCCTGTTTGTCTACCATTNCCCCCAAGTTTACTACGAAACAAGTGACGTTTCCCAGTGGGAGAAATCCCCGGTTTCGCAATGGAGGTCCCCTAGTTTCCACTCAAATAAATAATTCAGATTTCAGTGTACATTCATTCATTAACCATATAAGAATCAAAGACTTAGAGCCTGTTTGTCTACCATTATTGGGTTGAAAATGGTGTAATGAATAGTATTTTTTGGAGAATGTGTGGTTGAAATTTAAAGTAATTTTATTGGTTTATGTGTAGAATATTTTATTGGATGAATATGTGGTGGAGATTGTTTACTGTAGAAAACAATTTTTAGATAATGGTAGACAAACATGGGCTTAAATTATTATTAATTTTCTTACATTAGTGGGTTTTGCCCTACTTTCTTTGGAGTCGATTTTCACGTGCAGAAAACTAAACAAATAAAAAAAATATAGATTCTAGAAGAATATAGGCACAAAATCCATATTCTTATGTATATAGATTCAATGAAACAAAACCTACCATGATATGCATATTCTTTTTGCAGATTTTTAAAAATAAAGTGATTAATATTGCTAATAAAAGAAATATTCGAAACATGATGATCAAATTTTACCATTGAAATT